>JBCJKH010051443.1:5742-22341 GCA_039877255.1 Loriculus beryllinus
GGTGGTGAGGCACTGGAATGGGTTGCCCAGGGAGGTTGTGAATGCTCCATCCCTGGCAGTGTTCAAGGCCAGGTTGGCCAGAGCCTTGTGTGACATGGTTTAGTGTGAGGTGTCCCTGCTTATGGCAGGGGTGTTGTAACTGGATGATCTTAAGGTCCTTTCCAACCCGAACTATTCTATGGTTCTATGACCATTTCAGAATGTCTCCAGGACATGCAGTACGGATATGCCAGAAGAAACTACGGGATGATTAACCTCAAAACCATTTCTAATGCAAGCAGAGCCTAGAGTAATCCCTTTCCTTGTAGCATATTCTGTACTGCCTGGATAGGGATACTGTCTTTTCATCCAGGACAGTCCCATATAGCACAACCAAACATGAGAAACAAAAATGGGTAAACCAGCTGTTAGCTCCCCCCAAATTCTACTTAAGTCTTAAATATCATATCTGTTGCTTATTCATAGCCCAATGTTCAACAGAAAACAACGAAGCCAAAAGAGTTATTACAAAATGGGTTTGCACAGTGCTATCAGGCTCACAGTGAAGTGGGAATTACATCCCTGATCTGCTCAGGCTTGAAACAATGTCCTGTACTGTCAGAGTCACTTCCACGGCCAACATCAGAAGCCAGTGATCACTTTACCTTAGGTCATCACCTAATACTCTGGCAGATTTTGTGCTCTAACACACAGAAATCCTTGAGGTTTTGGGGTTTTTTTTTTGCACAAATCTGCTTAAGTGACTGTAAAACATTGGGTGTCCGTAACAAATGTTTCATGCTCCCTAACTTGGACCAGAAGGCAACAATTGATGTGCTCAGTAAATCCTTGCATTGCACTCACCAGTTATTAATGCAAACTAATTACTGCAGCCTCTTCTACCTTGAACACACACTCTGCTAAGCACATGTCCTCTCCAGAAAAGAGTCTGAAGTACATGGGAACAGCCACATCAGGGCAGATCCCTTCAGCCCCATAACTGATGCTGTCTCCATCAACAACCAGTAGCACAGACCTAGGACAGAGTATGAAAAACAGGGTGATAACCTGAGTACACTCTAGAAATATGCCTGACATGCAGGCTTTAAGTAGACAGAGAAGACTGAAGACGCTGTTTGCTATTTGCGCTTTGGAAACTTTAAGTGCTCTTGGTGCAGTGACCTACAGAGTAAGGAATCCCTAAGAACTCATTAATAGGTGGTGTCTCATATAGCTCCACTGAGACTGAAAACAAGAAGTAAAACACAGACTAGTTGGGAGAGTTGCCTGTATATTTCACTGAAACATTTCAGATCTCCAAATGTTTCCTATTATTTATCATTTTATATATTTGCTCTTCTGAATTCCAAGGTAATGGGCCAAGTCTAGGAAGGCTAGAACAGGATCCAACCAAGCCAGAAAAGAGAATTAAATCATCACTTTGCTAAACACGACTCAAGCCCACAAAAGCAAGAAAAAGCAGCGTTAGGGCTCAAATACCATCCCTGCCTCTGTCTGCTGCCTTTCGGGGAGTCTCCAAAGTAGGGGTGATTTCACAGGTCACACACAATGCCCAGGCACCACAAGGTAGGCTAAGAAGGGAGTCCCAGCCTTAACTCTGCATGTCGCTCCTTCTGTGGTTTCGAGTCAGACTCTCAATGTTAGTACAACCTATTTTTTGTGGTTTAATAAATCACATACTTTAGCTTATGTAATGACTCAGAGTGAGTGATTGTATTCTCTTCTGGCCCAGAGGTGGTGTGATCATATCCCAGCTCTGTAAGGCAATGGAAATCAATGGTTGCTGCTGGATTCATTTCAGGCAGGCTGGGGTGTGTGGAGGTGGTGAGGGGCTGGCTCAGACTTTGAAAGTTTACTAGTTCCAGATGGAGTTGTTTACAGAAAATAAGACATTTTTGAACCAGCTTGTGGTTGAGATCTCCTTCCTGACCTTCTCTTACCAAAACAGACTAAAAAGACATGGCTGAATCCTTCTGCTGACTGACAGCCCGTTATACATGATCTAGTTTTCTTCTTGTTTTAAAACATATTGCGAGTCCAACTACCTGCTGAAGTTTAAACATCCTTAAGAGCTGCACGGGGATGTGAAGTCACCCGCTGCTCAGCGCCAAGGTTTGCTCTCCTGCACATTGAGCAGTGAAATCTGAAGCTGTTCACTGCTGCACACATCCTCCTCATTAAAAGGCTTTCCCATTACCCAGAACTTTCTTGCATGAAGTACTTTGGCACCAAGATAGATTAAATCCCTTTGAAATCGTCTCTATTACAACACATCTACGCTGCTGAGAGCAAAAGGGGAGGAGTGGAGGGAAACTTTGCTGCCTTATAAACTTTTGGGCTGCCCTGCAAGGCAGCAGAAGGAGAAGAGAATAAGTAAAGGGCAGTTGTGGATGGGGCCTGACTCTGCTGGTACAAAGGGCAACAGCAGAGTCAGATTCAGGTCTGATACTGAGCCAAACCATTGCACACCTCCACCTTGCCCCTGGCACCCAAGGGCCAGACCTTGCCCATCTGGAGGGTGATGCCAACTGGATGATCACACCAGTAAGGGCATGAAAAAAAGTGGTGAAACCCCACATTTGTGTTATTCCAGCCATCACTCTGCCATCAGCCACTGAGAAAGGAACCTGCTTTGACAGATGTGTGGCAGATTTCCTCCGTGATTAATTGGTATAAGGGACAACCCACTGCCACTGCGACTTTGTTGAAAGCTCTTTCTCCCAGCAAACCTCGAGGACTTGGGCCTCAGCCATGCACATTCACAGAAGTCACTGGTTTCTCATAAATAAGACTGAAGAGAATTTGTTGCAGGAACCGTGTCTGAAAAAAAAAATGTAACCTAGTTTACAATTTGAAGGGGTTTTATTACTTTTTTTCTCCCTCTTTAAATGAATCAAATCCATACATCATGTGTCTGGCATTGTTTGTACTCTGTGGGCAGCTTATAATAAGCCAGCAAGAATGGCTGGGTTTCCATATTCAGTCGCCCTGCTGTGATCCACAGAACCCCCCCTGCCCTCTTCAGAAGGCATCCCTCCCCTTTGAAAATGTGGTGTGCACAGTTTCCTCTCCCGTAACACAATCAAACAGGCCCTCCTCACATCCATTTTCAGGGAGTTCTATTCAGAACATGTGCAAAGATGCTGGTGAGAAAACTGGTTTGGTGAGGTCAAAAGCAAAGGAGAAGGATTGCTGCCTTTTCTGAGGGGATTGAGGCATGAATGGCAAATGTAATGCACTATGTGGCATAGAGCAATGCTTTCTGAGGAATAAAACCCACTGAAACAATACTTGGAAAAGCCTTCTGAAGAAGAGACGGAATGAATGTATTCGCCCCATGTAGTTTGTGTCAACTAAACTACAAAATAAATATATGACTTCTTTGCCTGAAGACACAGAGAGACACAGGGCAAAAGCCATTTCCTTATCCAAATCCCACGTCTCACGAGTCCAAGAAACGACGACTCCAAGAAAGTTTTAAAGCGAAAATAGTTCTCTTCGACTTCACAGCGTACAAAAATACTGTTCTAAGTGCTCAGAGACTCTGCATGAAACAAAAGAGAGAGCTCATCCTTCTGGAGAATAGTGGAAAGAGAAAAAACACTTCCAAGCTGTCTTTGCCCCAGCATCCTCTAACCAGCACTTCACATATATCTTTTAGCTCTAGTGTTTCACACATCTGATTTTGAAGAGCATTTTCATATTTCCCTTTGAATCATTATGTTTTTCTTGGTTCTCATTACAGCAATGAGGGGACCCAACACCCCTCATAATGAAAGGCAGAGCAAGGATGAACAATAAGAATTGGAACTTCCCACCAAAGGCTGTGAAAAAACAATTATGCTTCTATCTGAGAAATCAGAGCGCGGCACAGGGGGGGCCAGCAGCCACATCAGCTTATGGAGCTTGTGCCCACCCCATGTGCTGGTTCCCAGCCCTGAACTCAGCCTGAAGCCTCTTGGCTGTGAGATGCCAGCAGCCTGTGGGGCTGTGCTGTAAACCACAGCAATGAGCAGCTCCAGGTTTAAAAATAAACCTGGGAAATTATATACTCGGATCAATTCACTGATCTGATTTAAATAAGGCCCTGCGCATTGCGGTCAGGACAACACTGATGGGCTCAGTAACGTGAGAATGAGCACCTGAAAGAGAAGCTCTTTAAACCACTACTGCTGTCACAGCTGGAGCCTGGGTTTTATGGTGACATTTGGGATAAGGAATGAAGGATCTGCAGTGCAAAACCTCTACAACTCCTCCAGTGGGAGCAGTAAGAGAATGGCCAAGCTTCACCCAGCTCTAACCACTGCTTTGTCTCTCTAGGCATGGTAGTTTGATTGAAGCGCTCTGTACATAGTATGGACCCTCCACTACTCCCTCTGCCCTGGGCTGAGGCTCTGCTTCCCTACTTGCATCAATTATTCTCCCTGCCACCCCCTGGACTCCTCTGTATTTCAACATTCCCTCTCTTAATTTTCCTTTGGAGTTAAAATAAACCTTTTGAAGAGATATTTCCTTTCCAGTGTCATACTACAATGTAGACCAAGTCTGCATCTGATTAGTAAATTCATCCCCTGCTGGTGTTTTTGTATCCTCAGTGTCATGTACGTTTAATAAAATGCTATTCCCCTCTCTGTCCCCACTTCTTTTTTAAAAGAGATGTGCATTGAAATGATAGGAATATTCTTCATGGAGAAAGAAAAAGGAATTCTGAAGTAGTTAATAACCAGAAGTTTCCAAAAGAGCCGTCAGAAGCAGCAGGCAACAAGCACACAGGTCACTGAGCACTTCAGCATCTTCCAGCAGGTTTGGAGCAACAAGGGCCTTTGGAAACAGTCGTGATGCTTCCAGCTGCCTCTGGAAACTGGGAGGACGTATACTGGTGGTGCCTCCACCCCAGGGGCCTTTCATAGGGCCCAGGCCAGTAACCTGCTGGCCAAGAGTAGGAGAGGAGCAGGGAGCCAGCATTGATAACGGAGAAGAGGCAGGAGAAAAGCAGTGTAACTGCAGAGAAGGGAAAAGGATAGCAAAGTGGCATATCCAGAGGTGCAAGAAGTAGTAAGGACCATACACCTGGAATAATAATGACCGTACGTGAGGAATAATTGCTGACACAACATCTTACCTGGCACTTACTGGAAGATAGCCTCATTAAAAGTAAAAGTAAGACGAGGAAAGCTTGTTGGAGTGCTTGCACAGAAGACAACAAAAAGAAGTAAATGTAGCCCAAGAGAAATCCTAGGTGCTGGGGAAAGACTGGGGGCTGCGTGTACAAAAGGCAGTGAGAAACAGTGTAGGGATGATGAGGGAAGGAGCTGACAAAGAAGTGAAAACGGAAAGAGGAGAGAAGTGCTGGCAGGCTTTGGTTCACTGGTTTCTAGACTAAAGCTAGTGAACCAGCCTGTAAAAGCTGTGGAGGGAGGAGAGAGGATGGTGAAAGTCCCCTCTAGCACAGCAGACTCCTACTGTTGGGCTATATTCAGATTAAATTTGGCATTGCACAAAGGGGAGAAAGTGGTTTTGCCTTTACCTGGCTGTTACCTTTTACCCTCAGAAAACGGCAGTGAGGAGCCAGGTTAGCACAAAGCACTCAGGCACCTGACACCTCACATGAAATGCAGCTCAGCACCCCTCTGCACTTGCTTCCTTCTGGCACAGATGAAGCTTTGTGCAAATCTGTACAGGACCAAAAGTATCACCAGCACAAACTCAAAACCATCCAGATCCTACCTGGAGTAAAATGCTTTGCAGTTATGTTCATGGATGGGACATACTGATGCAGACAGGGATGGGATCTGCATGGCACAAAGGATAAAAACACTGGTGGTGGGCCTTAGTTCGGTCAGATTAGATATTCTAGCAGGATCTGCCAACATCCTTTCCCCACATTTCCCTCAGCTCCCAGAATCAGCTCAGATGCGAACAATGAAATGCTAATCTGATCCACTGCAGCCAGCCCAGAAAAAAAACCCATCCCAGAAGTCACCTCTTCTACAAACATACCCATCTAAAAGGGATATGAGTTGATGCTTTTGCAAAGAGACTCTAAGACAAGGCTGCTTTTGTTATAAGAAAGATGTCCCGGTGACAGGCAGCTGCTGTGCCACGCCACGCACAAGGCTGCAGATAGGAATTACCTCGCTTGAAACATCTCAGGCACCAGGATTTTGAACGTTTATCATCAGCTGGTGAAATGAAAGGGGTCCCTGGCATTTCAGAGAGGAGAGCCAGGAATAATTGCTGACACAACATCTTAGCTGGCACTTGCTGGAAGATAGCCTCATTAAAAGTAAAAGTAAGATGAGGAAAGCTTGCTGGAGTGCTTGCAGAGATGGCTTATGTGGAGGAACTGAAAATGAGCAGAAGGGTTGATAAAAGGCATAGAGGTTTTACACAATAGCATATTCTCCTATAAACCACCTAATTCTTCTACTTGGTATTCATCACTGTCAGAAGCCTTTAGAGCACTGAATGAAGGCTTTATGCTTAGCCTCATTATCAGCTCAATGATAAAGGGCAAGCCATGCACATGAAGTTCAGTACCAGAGATATGTTGTTAAAATGCTGCAATTTGTCAGCATTTAGATAAACAAATGAGGGGCAGAGCAAGTGTGTGAAGTGACCCCTGCAGCATTCAGGGGATATTTTGCCACTTGTTCTGAAAACCGTATTCAAGTCGCTTGAGATTTGCTTGGGTGGAATGAGAAAACAGTGATTTAAAAGAAATCTCTTTGAGCAAGACGTAGGTTTACTCTAGTTTGCTTTTAAGTTGTTTCTCTCTCTGTAACCCCGTTCTTTGTTTACTATTGTGCTTCCTGTAGACCCCAACATTCCAGTAAGGCTTCTTGGGCTTGATCCCGAGCAACTGGACTCACCAGCACATTCTTGGTGGCTTATTTGGGCTTATTTGCCAAGACAGGCTCTGTGGCTGTCACTGTGCTAAGTGAGGAGTTCAAAAACAACTAATAACCCATGTGAAATGATAACACATCACAGTGATGTAACTGAAGGAATGTGCTCTTCCCTTATTGAGCTAATAAATAGACAACCAAAGCATAAATGATAAAAGGAAAATAAAAAAGCCTTAATGATTTTACACCCTCATACTTTCCTATTGGGAAAGACAATCTTTTAGGTTTTATGTTCAGTAATATTTACTCTGAGGCTTACATTTGCCTGTGTCCATCAGTTCTTTCTCCCAGTGCCCGAGTGAAACACGCTTGAAGAGCAGACAATGCTTCTTTGCAGAGGACTCCATTTCTCGGTTCCTTACAGAGTTTTTAATGATGCTGTGAAAGCCAGGCACCCGAGAAATCAAATCAAATGAATTGTAACACTTTCTGAAAAGCCAGATTACGCTACAATGGGGTTTCAATGACCTCTAGGAGAATGTTTGTCTGAAATCAGGCCTTCCTCAGATTATACACAGCTGTTGAGCTGCCTAATGCTTTCACAGTTTTCCTATGTGGAAGGAAAACCTTGGTGGCATGGGATCACCATCAATCTCAATACCTCATACAAAGTGGAGTCACTAAAGTCTCATTTGCAGCCTCTTTTCTTTCTGGCCTATACACAAACTTTTCTGCTCATTTGAAGAGAATTATGTGGGCTTAATTAAGTGTAGTAACTTATTGGTAGCACAGTGCCCAATCAATGAAATGTGCAGATGTGATGTGAAATGATGGGGCAATGCTGTTGTGAAGAATACAAATCAGGGTGACGGCTATTATTTGTACCCAAAAGAAGTTATTTGGGACTCAATTATCCCATTCATAGTAATTGTGGCGCACCAGATGGTTACAATGCATAAGAGTCTTCCATGACCATAACATTTCTTCTGAGCACCTTTTCTTTTTCTCTAATTCACCATACGACAATTAGTTTCTTATTGGGTGTTTATTGAAATGGGGTGGGCTAAGGAACAGATTTAGTGCATCAAGGAACAAAAGGGAAGGCAGACCCATGAATCAAAATGAGAGACTGCAGCTTGCTCTGTTGTTTTTCAGAGGCCTTGCAATAGTCATCTTGCAGCTTATCTGCAATGACCTTCCCTCCCCTCTTTTCTCTTGCCTCCTTCTCTCCCCAGGTCCAGGAGATGTAAAGGTTTTCAAATGTGACCGGCTGCTGTGCCGTCTGTCAAAGCCCTTCCAGCCAAGTGAGCAGTTTTTCATTTAATTCACTGAGTTGTCCTCAATAAAATTAATTCCTTCTCATCGGCACCACTGAAGCAGTGAATAGGAACAAAACCAAACGAGGTTGTGAATATAGTGCTGGTCATTAACTAAGGGCATTGACTCTATCATCTGTTCATCCCTTCTTCTCACTGAGGTGCTTGCAATATGAAAGGAAAAGCAAAGTGGGTAGGGAGAAAGGGAGAACAGAAAAGCCAAAGGAACCATGCTCTCAGCTGGACAAAATCAGCTTATTTCCAACTACAAGCAATGAAGAAACAGCCATTTGTACCAGAAGGATCTGGCACCTGTGTTGGTACTGTCCTAAAGCTCTTGCCCATCACCTGTGTGAACCAGTCAGCAGGAGGTCTGGCTGGATGTGGTTCTGGGCAACCTGATCTAGTTGAAGATGTCCCTGCTTATTGCAGGAGTTCAGGAAGGACAGAGAATTGCTTGAAAGAGTCCAGCGCAGAGCCACAAAGACGATTAAAGGAATGGAACATCTCCCTTATGAGGAGAGGCTGAGGGAGCTGGGTCTCTTTAGCTTAGAGAAGAGGAGACTGAGGGGTGGCCTCATCAATGTTTACAAATATGTAAAGGGTGAGTGTCAGGATGATGGAGCTAGGTTTTTTTCAGTGATGTCCAATAATAGGACAAGGGGCAATGGGTGTAAACTGGAGCATAGGAGGTTCCACGTGAACATGAGGAAAAACTTCTTTACTGTGAGAGTGACAGAGCACTGGAACAGGTTGCCCACGGAGGTTGCGGAGTCTCCTATGTTGGAGATATTCAAGGCCCGCCTGGACAAGTTCCTGTGTGATGTACTCTAGGTTACCCTGTTCTTGCAGGGGGGTTGGACTAGATGGTCTTTTGAGGTCCCTTCCAACCCCTGGGATTCTGTGAGTCTGTGAACTAGACGAGCTTCGAAGGTCCCTTCCAACTCAAACTATTCTATGATCATATGAAAGGTATCTGAACACACACAGCTTGCGTACACAAAAGAAAGGGAGCAACCCGGCACACTGCAGCCACACTCTGCCAGTTGTTATGATTCAACCTTTCTCTTTGGGAAAAGACACTTCGTGCCTGGGCTGAGGTGAAAGGCCTCCAGACAGCAGCTGTCTTGGGCTTGCACTCCATGATTGGCAGTACTGTGCGGAGCACTCTGCTTACGGCAGAATGGGAAGTATGTGGAAAATGAGTTGGCCTTTTCCCTTGGCAATCATCACTTTCTAATGTCTTTTACCTCCTGAGCCCAGCAGAGCTGTGGCATTCCTGGACTCTCGTATTGCAGGATAAGGAGCATGTAAAGCTTTAGCATACCTGTTGTTATGGCTACATTTGTTTGTCAAACACAATGATGGTCTTAGGAGTAACACATACAGGACTTTCCTGATTAAGACAACGGCATAGCTCTGGTGGCGTCTACATGAAACTTGATCATGTGGCTTCAGAGGCTGGCAACCACATCCTACTTCGGGGTTAGCCAAATAAAACTGTATTTTGGTTTAGTGCTGCTAGCTTTGAGGAAATGATGGTTATGAAATTTGGGCCAGAGTTTATGTTTACTTAAACTACAGCTGCCATGAGACAGAGTCCATCTTTCCTAACAAAGGAAAGCAGCGTATGAAACATGCCTTTTCTTAATAATAATAATGCCTTTTCGAGGGTGGCTTACAACTTAAAGACACAGATACCACAGTGCCACTTGTGTTCTGAAACCTGCATTAAGATGACACTAAGCTGTGACCCACAAGCTCAAGTCACGCTTTGCAAATTCTTTGTTATTTGCAAACATATAAAGTTTGAAGACATGTATCACATAGATTTAATTTCAACCGTGTCTTTTCTTTAATAAACAAAACATGCTGTACCAGCAGAGCTGTAACCAAGTGATGATAACATCTGGTTTTCAGACCATGTACGGATCAGAAAGATAACTTTCCCCCTTCCCGAAACAACAAGAAAATGGAAACAAAAATAATCCCAAATCTGGCTTTTTGACCACTACTGACTAAGCAGGGGCAGATTTTCAAAGACAAGAAAGGGCTTCTCCATTCCTATCTATTATCGTTTCAACCAGTATGCCTAACACTGATCTAGCAATTGAGTGCTGCTCTAGAATGTCTAGATTCAAACAGACCATATGTGTGCTAAGACATGTTATGAGAAATCTACCTCACAATTTAGTTGTAGATCTGCTTTGCCACACCAGCAGAAGTGAGAAAAAAAAGTAGAAGCCTGGTTCATGTCATTCTCTCTGCCTTACTGTCCTTGCACTAACTAGATCAAACAGCCATAGAGCCTTGATCCTGCTTTGAGTATATCCCTTCAAGGTGAGCAGAAGCAGCTAGAGAGTAGAAACACAACATCAGTGATCTGAAGAAGCAGAATAGAACCTTTCTCCAGTGATGAGTGGATTTCAAACAATATCATCTGTTGTATCAGGTGGAGAATAAAACTCTGGCCTCACTTCAATTGAGTGCAAGTATTCCAAAGACCTCAGTGGGTACACAATTTCACTACAATACACAATAATATCTGAGGGTATGATACCGGGAGTTCAGATCCTTCTTCAAACCAGACTGCAACTAACTAAATTTTGGCACAGCTTTCCTGACCATTATGGAGTTTTTAAAATGGGAATCATGTTAGTCAAAATGAATTACAGTCTGTACGCTCTTCGGTACTACATTTTGGCTTATAGACTTACAAAACCCCAATCAGATCTCATCTCTCTGCAACTGGGAGACACGGTAGTTATCCAATATAGCTAAAACAATAAACTTCTTTCCCAGAGTGCTTTTGCATTAGGCTTTAACCAGGATTCAGACCCTGTTTCACAAAATTGGGAATTTAAGCAAGTCTGTTTTGGTTTCCTACATAACTGCTCTGACTAATTCTATACTAGTTCCTCAAAACAAATTTAGACCCAGCTGCCAGCAGGTGTGATGGAAGCTTCAAGGCTATGGGTTAGTCAAATGCCGAGGGGTAGATCCTACCCACAACACTACACATGTTAAATCCTCCTAGATTTGCCCTCCCCCCAGAGTTATTTTTATTGGCTCTTATTCATCTTCCTACACCAGAGGGCTCAGGCAAGTCAGGGTGCTACTGGTCTACATCTTTCGTAGCACATTGGTGCACAAAGTCAGTATCAGACATTACCATGGGTTTCATAACCGTCCATCTTAAGTTTTAATGTTTTAACTTTTCCTTGCTTCAGAAATTGTTCCATGCAGATTTCCACTCAGACTGGCCCTATTACAAGAGAATGCAACCCCTCCCAACATTTACGATGTTGGTTTGTGTCCCAAGCAAGCGGAGAAGTTTTTTCCCATACGTTTTGATTTGATCTTATCTTATCTATTAAGGGCTATAGCCCCTTTGTTTTATGCAGGTCTTTTCATTTTTGTTCTTTAGTAAGAACACAACCATGCAAAAACATGTATGATGAAGCCTTAAACCCCCTGAGACCTATTCACAGTGTGGAACTTCGCTATGAACTTGAATGTACAAAGGAATGTCTCTTACTAATAGACATTTATATATCATCTGCATAATGACTCTTTCTATTCCCTCTCCCCTTTTTATTCCTTTTATCATTTGACATTGGCCATACATTGGCTGTTGGAGGTCAGTTAAAAGACCAAGGTTTGGATGAGAACATTATAGCACACTCTTTGGAGAATCTAAAATATATAGTTGCCATTGACTCTGTCAAAAGCCTTTTTCCATATTTAAGGAAAGAGTTGAAATGAGGATTAGATTTAATGTCGATAAGGGTTAAGGTCAAACCTAGTCATATCTTTTTATATCTATTGAATTAATTATAACTACTAGCTGGTTAGGGAGAGCTGTTTCCATTGTAGTGGATTCTATGCCTTTGAAAAGCTATTTTCAAAGTAACTGAAAATAATTATAATGGTTCCAAATGACCTACTCTTCAAACTAACGAATAAGCAAGTATTCCTTTTACAATATCATTTTTCCTCAAATGGTTTTTCCAAGTGTGGCATCCCAAACACCCAAGCCTGATTTTGTTATATATATGTGTATATGTATATATGTATATTTTAGGCTCCCCACTATTAAGACAAGAGTTTGCAAACCAAATCAGGCCTCAATTCTGCTGGAAATCTGTAGTTTTGAATCAGATTTATCATTCATTTTAAATCACTGTATCTCTGAAAGGAAGAAGTATTAAAGGGGATATTTAGGAAGGAAAGTGAAAAGATTAGCACTTTGAGGACCAAAGTACACATCCTGCATGTTTGTGTATTTTCACCCAAGTGTTTTTTTACTGAATATTTCCTTTTAAAAAATAATTTTCTTTTAAAGACATACTTCATTCTACATACATAACAAAGAAATCAACAGATGTAACCACAGTTTGCCCAAAGACGCTCAGACTCGCAGGGCCCGCATCCCTGTGGTCCAGCTTTGTCCATCACTGTGTGTAGTTCGAGTCATGGTTTGGCATGGGATGACTTCCCCATAAGCAACCTGAATATACCACGCAGTGTGTATCTCCTGGTGTTGTAGTAGTCTATGTAAGGAATAGCAATGCAGGAATGGGATGGTTGGTGGGACAAACCTCCTGAGCTCGGTCCCAACACACAATACTTGAAAGGAAACTCTGCACGTCGTTTTCCTCTCCTCTAGGGATGGAAAGGGAGGCTACAGTCTGAATTGATCTCCCCACCTCTTTTAATTAAATACATTTGGTTAGCTGCCATTTTGGGGCTTAGAATTAGGCAGCATTTCCTTGAAGACTGCTTGGAGTCCAAAAAATTCCCAAAGTTTCTAAATTTCATATGACATGAGTACTTCAGTGGCTGATTAAATTGAAATTGAAATTGAAATTGGAAGCTTAAATTCTCTGCTACTCTGAGCTTCCCCTTTTCCCCCTTTCCTTCCCCTCTTCCATCCCCCCCCCAACTCTCCCTGCCCTTTTCAAGCATCCTTTGCTCCCAGACTCCAGCTATTGCCCCCATGCCACCCAGTGTCTTCCAGCAGAGCTGGAGGGGGGGACACTTCTTGATGCACTGCAGATGTGGGCTGTTAGTAGGGCTTTCACATGGAACTCAAATTGCTTGAAAAGGTTTAACCCTGTGACTAAATTCTCAAACCTGCAAACTGTATGCAAAACCCATGCTCCCATCTAGGCTGAAAAGGGCAAGTTAATGAAAGAAACCCCCACCCTAGCAATTCACAGGATGCATGAAAAGAAACCTAAACCCCCCACATTCTCAATGCTAATTAAGCAATAATGATCAAGGCCCAGAGTATTTCCTGGGGATTAATAACTAACTGGGAGGAGATGATGACCCCAGACAGTCATTAATCCTCAGGAAATGCCCTGCGTCGAAGTTGTTATTGCTAGTTCAGGCAAAATACGTGAGAAAAGAGGTTTTCTTTTTTTCTGATGTCCATCTTGCTGGGGGTTTTCCAGTGTGTTTTCTCTTTGGTTGTGATTATGAGTCCCCTGGAGTAAGGCCTCTCAGGTCCACCAACTGACCAGATTGCACAAGATACTCCTCCAGACCCCAGTATATTCAGAAATACAAAATAAATCACAGTTTCTTAAACAGGCTAGGCTGCAGATGTATCTTGCTGTTCTCTAGACATCCAAAGCCTGATCCTGAGCAATGTAAAACTGTGTCAGCTCCCACTGAACTCTGTGAGCCTCTGGACTCCAGGTTTGTGTAACCTCTGAGACTCTCCTCATTTGATCAGCATCAAACCCATGGAGTTCATTGCTTCAGATTACAGGTTCTGGCTCTAGGATGTGCTTGATTTCAAGCATATATATACTCAACTGAACTGAATAATTTAATAAGTGATGTGTAGCCCTTTGCATCTGAGATCTTATTCTTCAGTCCTTAACTCCCAGCAACTCATAGCCAACGACAGGGCACATATGCTGAAATTCAAGCATAGGTAACATTTTCAGGAACCGAAATTGCATTTAATAGCAACACTCGCAACCAGACAGGAATCACCATGCTGCACAGATCACTGAGGTACTGTGTCAGACTCAAGCCTTGTGATCGCACCGGAGCATTCTCACTTTAAATCTTCCTTGTTTCAGGTACGCGTGTGTATCTGCAGAGAACACACATTGGGATCTTCGAAACAAGCAATTTCTATCATGCTTTTATAAAAGAGAAATAACCGCATCATCCCAGTAATCCAATTTCTGCAAACTGTCGCTTGTAACAAAGATTTAAGCACATACATGCTTAAATACATGTGCAAAAGCAAACAAAGCTCCTGCTGTCACATCACAAGTCTGGTTCTCCCTCCCTGACATTTTCAGGTCCACTTAAGAAAGAATTTGTCTTCTGCAAACAACAAATGGAAGTTAAACAGGAACTTCCTCATTATCATTGGTAGTCCTTAAATTTTACTGAAAACAGCTTTTTATATGCCACTAAGTATTTCCTTCAGCTTCGAACGAGAAATTAAGAAGAGAGGTGGGGGGGAAAGGTTTCATCTACATTAATATTCCCAGCTAGGTTTAAAAAAGACATAAAGGCAATAGCATATGTGATAAAAGATAAACTGTCTTTTCTAAAATGTTTGCTGTTTATGCATTATAAAGGCTATAAAGGTATAGGGAAACAAATATGTAGTACATATTTACATATGTATATATGCGATATGCTCTTATTAAGAGTGCTTTCAGAGCTAAACATCATTCTCTCAGCTCTTTAATGTCACCCCTTGTCAAGAAAACCTCAAAACCTAAAGGATGAAAAAGAAAGGTCTGATTACAATAAGCCCTGCCTGAGTTCAGCTCCTACATTGAAACCATGGAAAGCATTCAGCATCTAACAGGATTAAGCTAAAGGAAAACCCTTAGAAGAAGAGAGTTAAAATTTAGCTTCAACTACAGGGAAAATCTGAAAGTAAGAGGTTTGGGTTTTTCTCCTAACTATAACATTTCTAACCAGAAGATGAAAAAACATAACCCAATGCAATACACCAACTACAGAAAGCTCTTAAACTAACAAACAGCTAGAGGAATTAGCAAACTCCCCTTTCACAGAATCCCTGCTTTATCCTCCACATAAATCTCTTCACTTTACAGCAATACCAGCCCCTGGTGTTAATAACACTATGTCAGCAGTTTTGGTAAGATTTATACAGGAAAAACTCCACTGAAAATTGCCTGGTCATTATACATTCCTTTGGAATCAATGAAACACTATAAATCTTTAAATACACTTGTGCTCGTATGATTCAGACTTACTCTTTAAATGCACCCTGACATTCACTAGAGGATACTTCAGTGTGGTGTTGCAGAGGTAACAATAATAAAGTCTGTGTTAATCTTTTTCTTTAAATGGACTACATACAGAGAATATTGCAAGAACGGGGCTGGGGGATCTATTTGTCAGATGAAAATTAATCACTACTCTAAACCAGACCAAACCCTATTGCTCTTCCATACCATGAGAGCAGTCACTTGGTCTAAAGTTTCACATTGGCCTATTTCTTCTTCTCTGGGTTAAGCTGGCATCAAGGGGCTATCATCTGTCAAAATATCAGCAGGAGAAACAATTGACAAAGCCACCACTTGAGAATGTTGAGTAAACTGGGTAAAAAGCAGTGAAAGAAGTTAATGTGCAACCTGGCACACAGTACCAGCCCAAGCCGTGAGAACCACTTATGTGATAATTGGTCCCTCACAATATCTTCTGCTCTGTAAAACATTGTCTTGGGCTTGTCTTTCAGCACAGGAACGGATCTCTGTGAGACGCAATGAAACAAACACCCACCTGAAAGCCCCCTCCAGCTGACAGGGGAGGAATTCAGGTGGGAAAGCTTGCGACTTCTGAACGGCTACAACCAGTTTCAGGTAACTCCAGACTCACCCAGGGTCAGCAGGAAAAAAGCAAACCCCTATTTGAAAGAAGAAGAAACACATTTATATGCAGCCACTTATTCAGTTCAGGTAGAAATTAGTAACCTCTGGGATTCAAAGTATCTCCCGCTCCATTTTTATCCTCCTTGTTGTCCGGCCTTTAAAAACAATCCTTATTGTACTGACTGAGCATTACCAGGGGAGAAATGTAAAACCAGGAATCAGAAGAGAAACAGACAAAATTAACAAAGCTGGTCTGTCTGCGAAGTAGGAACGCAGGCGGCGGAAATATTAGAGTATATGAATAGATTATGGAACATCTTGTAAGGCAGGTGTTTCATAGGGCATTGAAACTTCTCTCAGCATTTCTTTACATATATATATATGCATTGAAACTTCTCTCAGCATTTCTTTACATATATATATATATATGTTTATATGAGGATTTCAGAGTTGGAGGAATGGGGACAGAGTGACTATAATCAAAGCTAGTGAAGTGGCACTACATTAACATTCATACACATATGCATTTTGAAAGAGGGCACTGATGTGCAGAAG
>JBCJKH010051444.1:23716-40217 GCA_039877255.1 Loriculus beryllinus
TCCAAGCTGTTTTGGGTTTTTTTTTTTTCTTTTCTTCCTTCCTCCTTCCCCTCCCCCCCCCCCCCCCTTCACTTTTCTGAACTTACTTTACTTTAAAGATGAATTATGTGTTCAGCTTAGTCTGAGTGAGAGGAAGCCAATGTTGATAACTTACTATAACGCTGCACACTGCCCCCTGCCACATGACCCTGTAAACTGGGATTTTATTTCAGTGACAGTTGTATATTTTTAATAATTCTGAGAACCAGGTCTTCACATTTAGAGTTCTAAATTTAAATACATTTTTTTTGTCCTAATTACTAGATTAAAAGACAAACCACTTTTCATGGGATTTAGAACATTTGATTTGCACAGTTCTAAATATAGACACAGGCAGCTGAATATAGACACCTGAAACACCCCGTTCCTTTTCATAGCAATAAGGGATAAAATGTTAGAAGTTCAGAAGGCCTTGTTCTCAGTCAAGAAAACTGTATTTGAAATACTTCAAAGCATTTCAGAGTCTGTTGAAAACCTGCTGAAAATAAGGTGCTGGTCCTTGTATCTTACGTAATTTCCAATGTGAGGAGTTATGTTGCTCTTTTGCTACATTATTCTTTATTGAACTACTATTTACCTCAAGCACAGCAGTGAATTTTCTGTGTATTGTTAAATGCTTTCTTTCCATAGACCATCATCCAACAGTGCTTTAGTCTTGGCATTATATTGTGGCTTCTGTTGACAGTATTACAGAGCTGGCATTTCTCAGGATGAAAGGTGCTGAGTAGGTAGTATTTCTTTAACCATAGTGATTTCACTTGATGTTAATTCTAATGATATCCAAACAGCTAACATTTTATTGCCATAAGGTATGCGTACATTTCTTTTTTTTAATTGCAGTGGTGTTGATTATCATTGGTCCATGTATACAATTTTTTTTTTTGGCAATTGAAATTCTCCCATCATTCACAAAATCTATTTCAAAACCTCTTGTTTCAGCCAAGGAAAAAGGGTGAAAGTGTGTATGTGCATAAAGGGAAAGAAAACTTGTCTCAAAATCAGTAGCTGTTTGTTATTCATTGAATTTTGGGCTTGACATTGGCAGTGTCACTAAAACTGGGAAAAATATCGCTATTAGACATAGACCTTACTCACACTGAAACCTGTACTCAGACTATTTTTTTCCTGTCGACAGGTGAGCTACTAGTGCAGGGGAATTGCAGAGGAGCATTCAGCCAAGCACAAGATAAGGGAGGGAGTACAATAGAGGTAATGGAGACAAGAATATCCCAGTGTTGCCTCCTCACATCCTCAGAAGTCACCTGTAAAACTGGGGTCTCGGGCCTTACGAGTTGTAGTGATAAAGAAAGGGAAAAGAGGCAGTGACATCTAAGAAGCAACAGGATTTAGTGAAAACTGGGGAAATGCATGAGGACAGGAACAGCATGGAGACTGTGAAAGCTGATGTGGTTGGGAGTAGGAGAGTTTCCTGGTGGAGAAGGTGGCTAGGACCTGTGACCTCCGCCTCGCTGTTTAGTCTCTGGTGTGGTAGTTGGCTATAGGCACAGGAAAGAATGGTGGGAGAAATAGGCTGCCTGGAAAAAGTAGTAAACATTTTCCCAGCTTTGAGATCAAATGATTTTAAACTTCTGGATGACAGGAGGAAAAGAAAGACTTGGCTTTGCTTGCAAGGAGGTTTGATAGGTCAGGCTACCCCTTATCAGCAATAACAGCATTTTGACCTGTGTACTGAAGAAAGAGCCTTTTAAATGAAACTGGTCTGCCACTTGAGCATTTTCTCTGCAGATCAGTAGCAGTTCTGAAAATCCATAGATTGTGAAAACTGGTAAGGTTTGAACACACAATATGAAACATAAATTTAAAATATTTTAAAAGGCTGTCATGATTTACTTCCTTCTACATTCTCTTACACTGCTTTAAATGTCACTTTAATGTTCTGGAATTCAAAATGTATTTGTCAGTATTATTTGTTTCTTTTTCCTGTGTGTGCAACATATATTTTAGAAATATTTTGCTTAGAAATATGGAGAATTTGCAAGTATAAAACTCCTTATTTTATTACTTCTTAAAAAAATAAGGTTGTTAGCAACTGGGAGCAATGTCTGAGCATAAGTGTAGCAGAACAGGAGAAGGAAAGTATTTGCTACAGTAAGTTATTGGAAGGTGAAAACTGCCTATCTGTTTGCCAGTCCAAAGGCAGTAAAAGGCAAGTTACAGCAATATTATTGCTTGTGAAGCTCATGTGGTGTGACCTCTAACTATGCGAATGGATATCTGAATGTAAAATTCAGGTGTTTGAGAAATAGCGTCATTGTCATATACATACTCATTTGTATGCAAAGACAGTAATTTTATAGAAAATTGGGTATGTAATTGGCAAAAAAAGAGATGCATATACATCTCTATTCCCACATCCTATTTCCAACTGATACTTCTTTCCTGAAAAGTGCTTTTCTTCTACTGGTTTTATACAGGCTTGTTTATTCAAGCCAGCTGCATACAAAACTTATTTTTGTAGGATTCCTGTTTTGGTGAAAATAGTATCTAAAAGTTCAAAAATAACTTTTTGTAATTTTATAAAAAAGCCAAGTCCAAATTAAGCAGCTATTAATTATGTGGGTGAAATTGTGTTATCTCTGACTGTGCAATGTATTCAGTCCCTTCCCTAGTTGTCAAAAGGCAGTTTCACACAATTGTTGTGGCAAGAACACTTTTAAAGGTCGCTGTGCTCTCAAAGCACAAAATGATGGTAACTGTTAACGAGAAGAGGACCTAACATTTGGGCATTTTTCTCCTGTGAAACTAAACACAGAAACAAAATGTATTTCTTTGTCTTTAAAGGAGATTCATTATCTGGATAATTGATAGGGAACGTAGGGAAGATATTTAAGATGAAATGCATTCAGCTGCAAGAATTCTGTTCTTGATACTAGTGAGAGTGTGTACAGAATTTGTTACAAATATTAACATAGGTATACTTGCTCATTTGCATGTGTTATTATGAAAATATGTATTTTTTCCTATTAGAATGAGACTAAGGAGCAACAGGATTGAGCAATATCTGGGGAAATGTTTGAGGACATGAACAGCATAGGGAATCTAGGAGAATAGATGTGGTTGAGAACAGGAGACATTCAGTTTCTGTAGCAGGGTAGTTTGAGGAATTATACAAGCAAGTAAGAGTTTCAGGATTGGGCCTGTATTTTAGCTCTGTTTGTACAGTGTAATGTGGTAGAGCTGTTTGAAAGATGGCCAAACAGGTGCACGAAAAAGCATTAAGATAAAATATTTTGACAGATTTTTGAAAAATTTCTATCACTCCAATTTGGGAGCTGTAGAAATACGACCACTGTGGTATAGAATCTAGTGATAAAAAACTGCAAGGATATGAGAGCAGGCTTTTCATCTTTGAAATTGCCCTGCACAAATAGATTGTGTTATTCTGTTTTGTACTTGGTAATGACATGAATAGCCCCCTTTTAGTAGGTTAGACTGATGTCAGAACACCTGTTTACAGAAATGATTCTGCTGCAGTATGAAAATACAAGCCTTATGTATATATAGTCAAGGATTTTCTGATGGTTCTGGTGAATTGTGCTTTCCTACAGCCTGCATGCCCTTATCTGTCTTCTGTTCTAAAGATGAGAAGCTGGTGTTCCACTGCTTCTTGTGGGTACGTTTAGAAGGTGTCACTTTTATATGATGATACTTGGTCAAGTGCTCTGTGCCACTTTACTTAATAAGAGGAGAGAAACAGATTTTCATAAGGCACTGTGGTGCTGTGCTGCATTACAGAGTAAGTGCTTAAAAAGAATTTTGTCCTAAATTTGGGATTTTCAGTTATACAGTTGTAAAAAACTGTGTGTATTTTCCTGAGGAAAAGGTTAGTGAGATGAAGATATGAGTTACATGCCTGCTTTTGAACTTTGTGCTTTGCATCAGAGGAGCAATTCATTACCATGTAAAAATTGCTCACTTACTGCTGCTGAGACCAACATTAACATGTGAGAAACTTTCATACAGTTATAAAGTTTCAAAGTTTTCATTGTTTGTTCTTGTCCATATTATCCCACTGAGTTCTGACACATGGGCACAATGTGTTGTTTTTGCAGAAAGCTCTGTAATACTTGGTAGTGAGAGAACGGGAATGCTTTGTGTGTGTTGGCTTCAGGTAGCCATGAAAAGCACACATCAAAAGACTTGCTTAATTGTACTGCTACTACTTGGCAGAAGAAATGCAGAAAAGTGAGTGTAACAGACCCTTGAACGACTGCTATGGTGTTGCTCTGTTGTAGCCCTTCAGATTCTCAGAGATGTTCTCTTGCATTTGCTACACCTAAGCTGTTTCTTCAGCTTCATGCTTGTCAGCAAATAATGTAGGGTGAAGATACATGTGAGGAAAACATGGGCGAATGGCACTGCTATGGAGCTGCTGAACAAAGTGTGGTATCATTCACTTGGATGTGTATGCACTGCCTTCCCATTTACTTTGAGATATGACCCCCTTATTGCAGAGCTTTAGTTGTTCTGCATATCCATCAGACCATCATGGTTGTAGTATGTGTACAGAAGTATTACTATTCTGACTTTGCAGATAGATGTAGTCACACTTTCAAGAATGACTGTGTTCTGGGCATGTATGAAGTCTGTGCCTGGACAGGGAGATGAAGATGTAGCTGTCTGCATCCCACCTGAGCGATGGGTCTTTGTACCTCAGCCATTTAGTATATAAGCCAAATAACTGGAATGTTCCTATAACTGTAGTGTTATTCATGGTGCTTCTGGTTGCTTTCTAAGGATTTTGCAGGCAGGAAAGAATAGGTCAATGTAAAAAGTAGTAACAAAATTGAATAATGTGTACATGACTCACTCTGCCAGCCACCTCAGATATGGTCAGACCCAAAACACCCAGCCTATATATAACACTTTCACAAGATATTTACAAGGCCTTTCTGCTCTTGTTTTGCTTCTGAGTTTTGTACCATGGGCATGTTGATACATACCCACTACTGTTTATTGTGCTGCAGGACTTCTGTTATTTTGTACTATCACTGTTTAGCAGAAAGCTGTTTGTGAGACAGCACAAGGAGTCAGCTGGCAGTCTTCGTAATTCTTCCCAAAAGCATATATTTGCTGTTGAGCTTGAAAACTCAAATAGACCATGCGAGTCAGCATTAGTTCCTAGCTTTTTATTTCAGCTGAAAGCTTGCACAGAGCAGGGTGCTCTCTTTCCATCACCTAGGCTAAGATGTAGTATCCCTGTCTTGTTGCCCCCACCTCTTCTTTAACACTACAGTCTGCATTCCTGCTTTATGAGGAGAGCTTTGAGACTTCTTGACAAAGATCACTAGTTTCTAGTTATACTGCATGAAATGCTTAGAACTGAGTATGGACCCATCCTGGAGCTGGTGCATATGTCTGGAAGTGTATGGGGTTAGGCTTCTCCTCAGGACACAAGGACACATACCTTCTGTATGGGTCAGAAGGTACAGACAGTGGGGTTGCTTGTCCTTACAACAGGTTGTCTCTGCCTGAACTGAGAGATTTAGGTAGGAAGATGAGGTCACGTCAGTTCAGAGCCTTGACAAAAACGACTGGGAAATCTCTCCATCCAGAATGGCTGTCATATAAAGTGGGAGATCGAACAGCTGACCGGGAGGAAACTATGTGGAGCATAAAAAGGGAAGCCCCAAAGAAACAATGCTGTATGCAGACTCTCCCTGTGGGTCCACTTTCCTGGTAATCATTTTCAAGACTGGAGCTCTTGGACAATCTCTAGAGGAAGCTGACTTGGAAGGTGTGTGTGTGTATGCATTGTCTGATCTTTGTCTGTGCTGAGTACAACAAACGGTCACTTTGGTCATCTCCAAACCTGCCGAACTTAACTGCCTTCCAGCAAATTTTGTCTGTTATCGAATTTATCTACTGAGTGACAAATATGTGAGACACTGGTAGAGTGGCAGCTGTTTATATGCAGTATGGCTTTCTTTGGATGGGAAGCACATACAAAGCGGATTTGGTTTCACTGCTGATATTGGCCTCTATTATTTGCAATGTCAGATGAGAGTTGAAAGGAGGTCCTTTTGCATGAAAACCAGAGGATGCCTTGGTGTAGGAATGGACTTCATCCTTCCTGTCCAAATCCTGTCTTCTTTCTTCAGTGTGAGGTGATAATTTTTTACACAGGTATTCCAGACAGGACTCTGTCAAGGAACCTCAGAAAGCCTCTAAAGATCAGACAATGGATGAGTAGGTTGTGGATGGACAGAAACCTTAGCTTGAAAGAAGCTGGTGGGAAAACTGTATGAACCCATATACAACAGGTGCAGTCAGGAGGCGTACTGAGGAGTGTACTGAGCAGGAGGAGTGTACTGTGTATGCTTTCAGGATCGATGTTTTTTAGGAATTTCACATTTCTACAGTGGAATACATGTTTAAGTCCATGTGTTGTCTTTTCTTTCCTCAAGTGCTATAAATCCAGTCACTTTCTCTGGGTCTTGAAGCTGTTTTGAATCTTTCCTCCGAGGCTTCTCCAGTATAAGAATGCAAAACCGAAGTGTTTAAAATGAGGCCTCATTGTAAGAGTCATTTGTTATTTTCTATGTCTCATTCTATTATTATTATTCTAGCCCTCTAGTAAGCTCTCCCCCTCTCAAATTAAGTACATGCAATATTAAATTGAAACAAAGTTAAATTAATTTTCTTAGTAGTTTAAGACTACCTGCTTTTTTTCACCCCTCAGTGTTGTCTGTTGGTGTTTTTTTCAGAAATTGGAACAGCATGGAAAGTAAAGTGGGAAGAAAATATGCTTGGAGGGGTGTGCCTTGTCAGGGCAGAATGACAGGAACTGCTGTGGGTGAATATAAGTCTTGACTACTCTCTGACAGTGGCATTAGCTCACTTTAGATGTTTGGACACCCCTTGAATAGGGTTCTACCCATAAGCAGTGCATCATTCATACCAATACCTGTAGCTGTAGTTTGTTGACTGCATTCTCAATAGCTATAACAAATTATGCACATAAATTGCATAGGAGGAATAGAAACAGTGTCATGTTAATGTAAGAAGGGACGTGTTAACCAGTCATCTATTGTTTTTTTAATAAACAGAGCTGCAGAATTTGATGATAAATTGACAATCAAGAGCTATAATAGCATGTGCCTGTGAATAACAGCTTGATCAAAACAGCAAGTAAAGATGTATTGGAATAATTCAGATAGTTCAATGCCATATGACTTTGAAACAGGAAGAGAAGACAAGCTCATATCTGGAAGTGATACATGAGGGATTTTTGAAAATGGTAATGTTTAGTCATGGCACAGGTGTGGAAAGGAGAAAGAGGGATGTCCAGTAGAAGGAGGAAGATGTATAAAAATGTGTTGAAGGGATATAGGCTAAGATAGCAAATCTTTAGTAAGGAAAAGTCAGGAATGTATGATGCTTCACCTTCTGGGCACTATATGACAAATGTATTTTCTGACTAGGGCACTTACCTGTTAATCTTAACCTGAAACAGCTGAGCCCAAAGTCATGAAATCTTTCTTACGTGGGCATGTAGATAGAACTATGTCACTTATTCTGGCTCTTGTCTGTCTGCTTTTCCTAGCTGCATTCTTGCTAACCTGAAGAGCATGTAAAGTAAGGACTTTGAGCAGTTGCTTCAGATTTTCCCAATGACCTTGGGTTTATAAAGCTCTGTTCCTGAGTGTTCCAAGAAGCAACTGTCTTAAACTCTGCCTATTTAGTTCCTAAACTACAGCAGAAACAAGGAAGTAGGCTCCAACCTATCTGATGTAATGAAAATTTATAGTGTGCAGAGATGTGACTGAACTCCGTGTTGCCTCATCGGTTATTCAATTTTAATGTAACTATATGAATAAAGTGATTGGGGTTTGGCATTGTATTAATTTTGAAGTAGTGAAAACTAATATCAGCATGGAGATGACATACGGGTAATAACACTGGAAGTTTCTCATCTCACAGAGTTGTAAATCCACACAGTTTGTATAATGCATTCAGACTGGTGAGCAACTTATTTGTGGACCCACCTTCTGAGAACTCTGAAAATGACAAGGTACATTTGGAATCTGTAAGCTTTCCTTCACCTGTATTCCATCATATTTTCAGCACGTTGTGTACTTAAAACATGAAATTTAAAATTAAGAAATGGTGGCATGCACTTAAATCAAGTAATTATGGCCTTGCTTTGGCTGAAAGTCATCTAGCATAGGTACTGTGGAACCAAGTGACACATGAAGGCAACAACCTTATATGTTTAATACTTCAGCACAGACTATTTTGATTGTTAGCTTCTTGGGAGATTGGTTAATTGCTTGTTTATCTTCTATGTAATTTGTTACTAAATAAGCTTTTAAAAGCATAATTCTGGAAAGCAGCCAGTCTGAATCTGATCCATGTTGACAGCATAAAGCCTACTTCAGTTATGCATTAATGCCTAGCCTTGTTTGCCATGCTTTAATGGAGTTCTATAAAATTGCTTGGATCAAATCCAAATGGGAACAAATATTACCAAGAGTAGTTGAGTCTTTTTCTGGAGTTTCTGACAGCTTATAATGGGGAAAGGGCTAGGAAACTGGAACTTGGCCTTGGTTTTACCCGCACTGACTAATTAGCGGAATTAACATAATTACTCTGCATGCATGTAATGATACTAAAAAGAGCTCTGTGAATCTGCCTGGAGACCAGGTTTTCTAAGTTAGGCATGGCAAAATCTTATACCCCTTCCTGTTTCAAGGCTGTTAATTAATGCTTCTTCTAACCAAGCAGTCTGGCCTGGATCCAAGGAGTTAAAATGGTGGTGGTAAGGCTGTGGCTTGACCATATTGTGAACTAATAGGGCTTTAAGGCGCCTCTGATCACATCAAAAAAAAACCCCATGACTGTATGCTGTGAAGTGTTAAAAAACTGATAACTCACTGTGATGTTTCACATTGGTTAAAAATACTTAGATAAGCTAACTATGCACTGGAAGCTTTACAATGGGTCTGCTATCATTTTTCCATGCTGCCCTGTCTTTATGATGTGTCAGGTATCATCAATTTTTTCTACAGATGACAAAAGAAAGCATGAAAATCCCATGAACCATAATATGGGGAGTTGGAACTACATGATCTTAAGGTCCTTTCCAGCCCTAATTATTCTATGATTCTATGAGTTAAAGCAACCTTACCACAAAGGATACAAGGACACTTTTATTTATTGTGTTAAATTTTTCAGTATGTGGTTTGAAGTCTTGTTTTATAGTATATTCTTTTTTTAAACACATGAAATAGAAGCTGCTATGGAATCAGAAGAGCATATGTTTCTTTAACTAGGTCTCAATCATTCCAAACTGCAAAATCTCGGTAATTCTTGCAATTTGTTTTTCTATTTTACAGCTGATGGCTAGATAAGAGTGCTTTTTTCTAGCTAGCACTGGCACAGTTCCCCAACCCTAGGAAATTAGAGTGATGCTTTTAAAGTACAATGACTTAAAAGTATACAGCTGAATATTTTCTCTTTGTACTTCGAAGCATACAATTTTCTACTTTTTTTTTTTTCATAGATTTTTCTCTGTAATCACTTTAAAAGCTGTATGCTACAAAGACAAACTGATAATGTGTTTCGGGGATTTTTTCCCTGTTTTTTTTATACTTTAGACAGGAATCGTAGAATCATAGACTGGTTAAGGTTGGAAAGGACCATAAGATCATCCAGTTCCAACCCGCTTGCCATAGGCGTGGACACCTCACAGTAAACCATGTCACCCAAGGCTTCATCCAACCTGGCCTTGAACGCTGCCAGGTATGGAGCATTTACCATGTCTTTGGGCAACCCATTCCAGTGCCTCACCACCCTTACAGTAAAGAATGTCTTTCTTATATCCAATCTAAACTTCCCCTGTTTAAGTTGTAACCTGTTACCACTTGTCCTACCAATGCATTCCCTAATGAAGAGTCCCTCCCCAGCATCCTTGTAGGCCCCCTTCAGATACGGGAAGGCTGCTATGAAGTCTCCAGGCAGCCTTTTCTTCTCCGGGCTGAACAGCCTCAACTTTCTCAGCCTATCTTTACTTTCACAGTAGAAAAACAAACAAACAAAACAAAACAAAAAACAAAACAGGAAAAAAAAAAGGAAAGCCAAAACCAAACAAAATAAATTCCTTGCAGTTTCCGTGATTGCATACTGTCTCATAAGATAGTCAAGTTTGGCAGGCATTGGAAAAGAGAAAGCAACAATAATAATCTTAAAGCATCCTGAGCAACTTCTTCTTTGCTTGTCCTGAGAAAAGACATCTTAGCTGGCAACCTGGAGAGTTTGGTGAATATTCTAGACGGTGCAGCTAGGTGTGAGAAGTGAAACTGTGTTTGCTTTCTGTGGAAACTTGGCTACTGCGCTTGGTTTCCTGCCTCCTCCTTTAGTTCTCTGTCTTCATGTTGCAGGGGGTGTAAGGGAGAGGGGCAGGTGCAGAGGCTGGTGCTGACTGGTAGCTGGCATATTCTTTCTAGAGCCATTAGCAACTAGATGAAACTCTTGCAGCTCTGTGTCTAACCCCTGCTCTGTTTTCTGCCTTCTCATATTTTCTCTAAAGCTAGTAAACAAAGATAAACATAAAGATAGGCATAAGAAGCTTTACCTTTCAAATAGTATTCTAGTTTCTTCCAGCTTTACATGATGACAAGTTCCTCTCCATTTGAGTCTACTTGCATCAGCTGAAAATACAAAATACGGTCAAGTATCTTCCATGGAAGTATCCTATTAGTGGGATGAGGGAGGAAGTGTGGTAAACAGAGCGTTCTTTAGCCAAAGGTTAGTGCAAATCAGCTGCTAGTCTCATTTGGTGTCTTTCTGTCAATATGGTCAGTTCAGTGGCCACAGAAGGCACAGTGCAGAGAGCCAAGTGACCCTTTGTTGCAAAAGGTGAATATTTACAGAATAAGGCTATCACACATTGGTACAGTCATATAGAATGCAGTGTATATTGACACATATTAATTCTATTTATTAATCTGTTGAGATAGTGGCTGGAGATTTTAGTTAGCTATTCTTAGGAAGCACACAAATATTGCAGATACTCTGTCTTGTTGAGTTGATGCTTTCCAGTTTAGAACTGCAATTTTTTCACTGTATTTATTAAATTAGTATTTCCTTTATTAGCTAGGATCTGTAATGCATGGCTGGGATGAAGAAACTGGGAGTTAGGCAAAACCATACCCAGATGTGTCAGGTTTTTTGCAGCTATTTTAAAATTATCTGTTTAGGTGAAGATTCAAGTTACCAATGTGGTTACTAGTGATCTGTGAAATTGTGTGGTATTTGGTGCTTGTCATTATCACTTTCCTGTTTCTTTATGACATCTTACAATGTTCTGTTCTAGTCTGCAATATCACTTTTGGGATCTGTCTTCAAGAAGTGTTTGAATTGCAGGCGTAGGGTATCTGTCTAATCTAGAAAATTTCATAAATAGGCACTACTAAGAAATACCAGTCTTTAATAAAAATAATTGGTTGGCTGTTTACATAATGTCCCTTGCATAAAACCCCTTTATATGCGTAACTCTTTCACGAAAAGAGTTTCGGTTTAGCCATGTAGCAAGCAGACAAACAGAATTAATGGTTACATGCCTTGTAAGCTACCTGCATTTTAATTCTGTTGTCAAAATCTGGTTTTCTAAGTGTTGCTTTTGGTAAGCCTCTGATGTGTCAGACTTTTTCAAGCATTTTCATTGCAATACCAATTTACTTTCAGTTGAGGTAAGTGAAGTCTAAATTCTCCTAGGTTAATCAAGTTTTCCCCCTTATTAGCATAAAGAGATGTGGAACAGAATTCCTGCTGAAATTGAGAGGCGGAAGAATGAGGTTAGTGGATTTTAGGATACTAGAGACAACAACTGATTTAAGTGAAACTGCTGTGTCCTGTATACTTAGATACAAATGCTATGATACAAACTATGAAGAGCTGCCTAAGAAATCTTTGACTTGATTTTTCCCTGTGCAGTTAAGAATAAGATCTGAAGAGCATTTTCAGGGACGATGTTAAAATTATAAGTAAATTTGTGCATCCCAAAGCAGGGATATATTTTACCAGGTTGTGTTTCAACTTACATAGTGGTAAACATTGTCACTTACAAATATCAAAGCAGTGGAACATGCTTTTAACTTCAAGCTGGTCCTGTCAGATTAAATGGTCAGCTCAAGAAACTGTAATTTTGCAGGTGCTTAAGTGCTCTTCAGGACCAAGACTGGTATGATAACTAAGTCTTGTTAATCATTGACAGTGTACATGAAAAACATTGGAAGCACTGTAAAAATTTTGAAAACCGCACTATACAGTCAATCTATGACCTTGAAGAGTTTAGCAACTAAGGAGCAGAGCCATGCGGTGCCTTGAAAAACTCAGGAAAGGAAATACCTAATTTCATTAGCTAAAATTGATGCTGATAATTCTAATGCAATTAAAGTGAGTTGAATTGTTTCAATAATTCTAAATCCAGGCTAAAGTCCCTGTGCCGCCAGCACCCTATGCTCCCAGCTTCTGTGCATTCCTTAGATGCTTAACTCTCTTAGCAGCTACGTCTGCGTTAATATTGTGAGCACCTTCATCCGGAGTTAGTTCTCAGGAATGATACTGAGGGACATGCTTCAGAATGTTTGCTGGTGGACCTGAATAGGGAGTGTATTGTGGAAACACAGCCAGGAACACACACCTTCAATCTGTGGGCAGTTGATACTGAGAAACTTCACAAAGTTGTCCATGTCTTTTCCTTACACTGAAATTGGAAGAACTGCTGTTTCTGTTCCTAAAATAAGAGTGAACATGGAGCTGTTTACTACATTCAAGTAACACTGAACCAGAATTAGAACTGTGTGATACTTAGGGCTTTAATTTAGATATAAAAATGTGTTTTCCTGCCCCAGGTTTGCTTAACATTACTCAGGTTTCCCATTAAAAAATCAGCACAGTATGGAGCTAAAGAGCTACGTGGGGAGAGAAGCTGGAGTGCGTAAATGGGCTTATGCAAATAGTGTTTTTCAAAAGAACCAGATTTGTTTGGCACTGTCTGAGAAGAGATCTGCATTACTTGACTCATTCAAATGTGAAGGGAAAAACATTAAAAAAAAGAAAAGTGGGATGCGAGAAAAATCTAAAAACCTAAACATCTCTGTTATGGTATCTTTACCAAATTATTTTGATATAAGGCCTCCGTTCACACAGACTTCAATACTTACATTACAAGAAATGCTGCATCTCCAGTTCTCTTGGGAATTATTTTTATTCTAAACAAAGTATATATATTCTAACCCACCAATTTGTCAAATTTCTAAATCTGATTAGCACAAAGCTAATTAAAGCTGGTCTCTTTTGGGTTTTTCTGCTTATTTCATGAAAAAATAAAATACTGAAATGGGAGTCTGGGCATAAAAGCTTTACCCTTTTACTGTATTTAAATTTCATTAAATTGTGTAAGGCCATTTAAAAACCTGGCAATGAATGTGCTGAATCATTTTGTGTTGTGCACATTTTCCTGCAGACTCTTAGCAGTGTGAGGACTGTTGATACATAATCATTTATTTTGTTGTCTTTATGACCAGGGTATATCTAGCTAACATGACATATGCTAAAAGGCTGCTATTTATTTTTTTACAAATATCTTTTCTTCTTTGGAAAACAAGCCCCACATTTCTGTTTGGTAAGCAGTGAAAAGTTCAGCACCAGCAAATAAATGCAGTCATATGCTGAACTTTATTTTCCTTTAGAATTATAATTTCTCTTCTGTTCGTTTTGTTTGACTTCTTTAGGCCTAAAACATCCCTCATCTTCCTGTGTGTTAGAGGATTGTAATTGTAGTCTGTATTGCAACCATATTTTTCCTTGCTGTAAAATCTACTGGTCAGTGCAAGAAGGGATAGAGCAAAGATCAGGCGGGTGTTTGACCATCCCCAGGGAAGCAGGGCTCCATCATATGTGATGGTTACTTGGGAAGACAAACATCATCTCTCCGAATGTTCCCCTCTTCCTTCTTCTTTCCCCAGCAATATATGCTGAGCATGATGCTATATGGTTTGGAATATCCCTTGGGTCAATTGGGATCAGCTGTCCCAGCTGTGACTCCTAACAACTTCTTCCCAACCAGCCTACTTACTGGTGAGGTGCTGTGAGGAGCAGAAGATGCCTTGCCTCTCTGTAATCACTGCTCAGCAAAAACTAAAACATCTCTGTGTTATCAACACTGCTTCCAGAACAAATCCAAACCATTGCCCTGTACTAGCTACTGTGAAGAATATTAACTCTACCCCAGCCAAAACCAGCACATTGTGTTGTAAGTGCCGGGTATCCTTAAGAAGAAAAGCATGTCTGGTATTTAACAGCATTTTGAACTAATACACCTAAAATGTTATTAATATGCTCTCATACATGCCAGATTTCAGAAGTTCTGCCCTGTTTTGGGGGATATTTTAAATACCAGACACTCAAAATAAACTTTGGTGTTTAAGTACTGAATGACTTTGTCAAAAGTAGCAGTAAAAGTCTTTTAAAATCTAATCCTTACATACCAGTTATGAAAGCAACTGAAAGCTGGGTTACTAAATGAAGTTTTAGAAATATTATACTTAAACCAGGGGTTGAAATGCAAAATCAGAGGAAAGCCTATTGATTATCCCACACTTATCATAGTTGAAAAGAAATTCATGCTGGTGAAAAAATATTAATTTTATTGATCCTGCAAATAGTCACCTTTTTTTCACACACTTCCAGAATAATTCCATGCAAATGGTCATTTTGTATGTATTACCTGTATAGTAGTTTCCAAGTGTTATAAAAATAAATGGAAAGAGACATGAACATAAGGACTTGATTTTTGAAGATGAGGCAGGGTTTGAATCTCCACAGAATGTTAGAAGAGGTATGATAAGCAGTATGCCTGCAATTCTGATCCTTGTGTGAATGTTTTTTCTGCTTTCTGACTCCTGGGACAAAACTCATGCCATTATTATTACTGTGCATCATCTGTTAGAAAAAAAAACACAGTATGTTCAAATAAGGAAAGAACTTTTGGTTTGTCAGCTCCTCTGTTGCTTGAGGTTTTGATGTCCTGATGCCAGCTTATTATATATTGGATCGAGCCAACAATTGGCAGCGTGTATGTTGGCATGACTTGTTTTGTGCAACTAAGCATGCAAATTGTGGTGTTCACAGTTTGTATGTGGGACAGATTTAAATGTCTCTATGCACCATTGTGTGAGTCTGTAACAGTGGAAGTATCTTAGAATGCAACTCAAATGTTAAGATAGTAAAAAGCAATTTTATTGTCATTTAGATCAATATTTTATCACAAAGGTGAAGTGATAGATGGGTTGCTTTACTTTTGTTTATATTGGTTTTACCTGTCTTATTTTGGAAATATTCTCTTCTAGTGACATTTATGATAAGCTACTTTATTTAATGTCTGTATAAAATAAAAATGTAGTTTTGTTTGAAGTTATTTGGGGAGCTAGTTGAAACTGCTGATGGTAACAGGGGATAACACTTACCATTTGAAACAGAATGGTACAATGATTGCAGCAGAAGTTGAATATGCGATCCTGTGTGGAAGAAAATGGTTCCTTTGGAGAACAGCTCACAAAACAAAATGGCTTAAATGATGATAATAATCAAAGGACAAATGGGATAAATATTATTCCCTAAAAGCACTGCTTTGTGTTCAGATCTTTTGTTGCTGTCCTTGCATGCAGAACTGTTGTTCTTCCTGTGCGTTCTTGCAGGTGAATTCCTGTTAACAGAAGAAATGTGTGGAGCATAAGTAGGTGTGTGACAGAAAAAGAAAGAAAAGCACAGAAAAAACTCTTAGGAATTATTGCAGTTAAATGTCTATTTTTTTCACTGGGGGTATATGAAAAAAAATATCCAAGTGAACCTGGCTGTATTTTCTGCAGAGACGACTTATGTAGTTTATGCTTACATGATGTCTAGCTCTTGAAAGCTGCTTTGGACCCAAAGACTGTGAGAGGCTGTCTTTGGATGTCCGGACTCTGTGGAGGAAAGATGCTCTGAGAACTCCTCCCTGGAAAGAAAAATATTTCATCAGGTCTGTATGAATCCAAAACTACAAAGCAAAGGAGAGGTGTCTGTTACCAAAAGGCTGGTAACAGTACTGGAATAATGACAGTATAATAATTTGAATCATAATAAGTAAACAATGAGTAAAGAAATCAAACACCTTTCATGACCTTGATGCTCTGTCATTACAGGGCATTATGTGTTGGCAGTGCTTCCTGAGAGCTACGCCTGGCCATGTCTGCCTGACAACATGTATGGATCCTCAGTGTCTGCTCTGAAGGGTGTATGGAAAAGCAGTATGGCTTCTTGTCTGCTTGGTTTTCCTCTGGAGAAAATCCCAAGGCATACGGCATGGTTTGTGGATGCTCCATTCTTGGAAGTGTTTAAAGCCAGGTTGAATGGGACTTTGAGCAACCTGGTCTAGTGGAAGGTGCTCCTGCCC
>JBCJKH010051445.1:7349-23116 GCA_039877255.1 Loriculus beryllinus
GACCCTCCGGGTCCCCAGTGGTAAGTCCACCAGTAAAAAGCTGACATCTGTGCAGCAACTCACAGGCTGCAATTTCAGGTATAGCATGTGTTGCACCTTGAACTACCGTCTCATTTCAGACCCCACCATTGAGACCAATTAAGTACAGAGCATACAAGGAGCCGACCGAGTGTCGCATGCTGACTACAACTACAAGGACTTAGAGGCCACAAATCTGTTATTACCAAGCTGTTCCTGACAGCAACATGCTGCCTCCTAACAAAAAAAGAATAGATTAGGATCAATCAAGTCTCCCTCCGGCTTGCCAGTGGGACTTTGGACCACACCTTCCACCCAAAACTTTCCTCTTCTCCTGCTTCTGAACACCTAGGCAGCTGTAGGCTAACAAGGTGGCTGCTGAGTCAAGCATGAGCTGAACCATATGGTCATAATTAGTTAACTTCTTGCTTTGTTATTAGAGGCACTATTGATAAATCAGTGACAGCCCGTAGTGGCCTTAGGAGATGCAACAAACCACCCCCAGCCAGCACGAAGCCCTCCCCTCCACATGGGCAACTGGCCGTATTTCATTCCAGCTGCGGCATTGTGTGGTGAATTAACTTTATCCTCAATTTAAAAAGCCAGCATGAAATCAAAAGAGATTTGAGAAAGTGAGTAAAGAGGGAAAAAGAGAAGAGGAAGGGGTGAGAGGAAAGGGAAAAATCCTAGCAGGTCAACTCAAAACTAAGTCTGGTGAATGACAGTCTAAGGGATGGCCCTGCTTAACCCATTGCTGCAAGGCTTATTGTTGGTAGCACATAGACTTTCAAAGCCATTCTGTCTCTTATTCCCCAGTGTTGTGGTCAGAGGTTACACACTTAAGGTGGGACCAGTGGTACAATTGTTTTTAAACCAGTCAAATATTTTGAGTGACAGCTTAGATAGTGGGTAAAGTGGAGCAAAACCCAACAGTGCCAGGGTGAGACAGGCTAGCTAAAACACCATTTCAAAGCGAGCATGCTCCACATAGCACTGGGTTCAACTGCATAGGCAGATAGTGGCAAGACTAGGGTATATCTTGCAAACAACCCAATCTCCAGAAGAGTGCATGGCAGTCACCTCTGCTCCCTGCTCCACTGAACCTCAAGAGATGCAGCTGCTAAAAAATTACAAAAGAAGCAAACAAAAAAACCTCCAACCAAAAAAGAAAACCCTACGTTGTGGGTTATGGTTTTTGTTTGTTTGTTTGTTTCTTTTAAATATGAGTGAAAAGAGCAAGTTAGAATAAGTCCAGTGATGGTCCAGACCTAGGTATGTCACGCTAAAAGAAAAGTTCTTGTGTTTTCAGTTTGTTGATACCAGATTATTTCCCCTTATTTGGGAAAGGACATGGCAATAGTCACACTACCTGATATTAAGCCACACTCCCTACAGGCAATGGAGAGTGCCCGAGACCCCTAGAAAGTGATCCACAACACATGCATCCAGAGCTTGCCCATCCTAAGGTCCTGCACCTTCATGGACTACAGAGTTATTCAGGCAACCTGAGTATCACCTACAACTAAATGCTGAAATACTTGTAGTTAACTGCTAGTGCAATCACCCTGCCTGGAGGTTTAACTGAAACAAAGTCTGTGTTTGCAGTGCCTCCTCTGGCAACTTTTATTTGGTTACAGATGCACTCGAAAAGGTCGTTACTGCAAGTTGGAGGAACTGCTGTTGCCCTCCTGGGACCAATGGAACCTGTGAGGACACGCCTAAGAAACAATTCCTTTCCCCTGTTTCTGCTCTTTCTGCACCAGCCTCTTGCCTCTGCCAGCCCTGGCCCTTCAGCAGCCTTCTCAGGCTGCTTCACTGCTGCGCTTATCCCTCCTGCTTTCTTACTACCTTCCTTAACTGCTCCATCCTCTAAGAAAATTTGTGGTTACCCTGGCTCCTCTAGTCCCCTTTGCAAGAGGAACTGGCTGCTCTGGCTAGCAAGCTTCTCTCTTTTCAGCCTACTCCTCATCACTGTGGAGTTACTTTGCCGCTGCACCTCTGCAAAAGAGATGCTCAGACTTGCCGGTTCTCTACCGCGTATGTGCAGACACAAATTCTATGAAATCAAAACATGCCTGAGGGGCAACTGAGGCTCAGAAGTCTGTATGAAGGATGTGATGACCAGTCCAGCCTATCCTCTGAACACGCTTGGGAGCTGCTGCCTAATCCTGGAAATATTCATCTCCACAAGTACATTTTCAGGACTCACTAGTGCTCCTAGCTGCAAAGCTACACTCATGCCTCAAATCTCTTGCAGAGGCTGTAGAAAAAGGAATTCAAGATGCTTTACAGCAAAAAGAGAGCAAGAATAATTTCACAGCCCAGTGGTCAGGATACAACTCCCAGAGGAAGAGAGCGAGACAGAACTCCTGTCCTCTGTCCAGCTGTTTTGGATTTTATAGTGAACTTTCACTGGATAAAACCCACAAACTGCTGCAACTGCAGGAAAAAAGCCCAGTCCCTCTCTCGCAGACAGGTGCTCTGAGAGCACAGGCTGGAGCCCTGGTCCTAGTTTGAGTATTCCCTCTTTCCTCTTCTATTTCATTTTAATGCATTCAAAAACCTCCCAAAACTCTCACCCCAAACCTACACAATCTTAGCAAAAACTTCTAAATTTTAGATCATCTGTCAAATATAGCTACTGAAATTTCCAGTTCAGTCCAAGGAAAGGTAAAAACTATTTCAGAACCTTTTTTCCTCACTGCTTCCCATTGCCATCTCACCAACACCAATTCCTTCTCTAACCCAATCTCTTCTGTCACTTACATGCCCAGATTCAAATCAAACAGATATTTTTTCTCTTTCCTGAAAAAGGCTGAATTTTAGAAACTTGGACATAATTAAAAATCAGTCTTCTAAAAACCACAAGAAGATGTAAGAGACACTGTTGATTCTAATGGGGTTCCTTAACTTTTTGTTACATATTAAGCAGTCTTGTCAAAGGCCTCTTGCCCCTGTAGGTAAAATAAAACAAAGCCCCAAAGAGAAACAATGATGAAGGAAAATGTTAAACTTGATTATCACATCCAAAACCCCATGCTCAAAAAAATTCAGTACGTTTCAGTGCATACACATTCCAGCTGCAGACGTTCTGCTTTCCTGCCCTGTGATACAGTGTCTGCTTGCTCTTCAGCAATAAACACAGATTTTTTCTTCCCCAGAGAAAAATTCATCTAGAATATGCTCTGTGAATAAATTAAGATAATTGTGTGCTGTTCCCAAAACCAAACTAGCCTTTCTCCCAGCTTTACTATTTGGAATTACTTGAATTTTCTTACCCAGCACCACCTGAGATGGAGGGTGAGCAGCGCCTTATGCTTCTATGTTTCTCAATACCCCCCTGCAAACTTAAATACAATTGTAAAAACCTGAGTGAAGGCTCCCTGATTTACTCTGCTGAACGCCCTTATTGTTCTGCATGGGTGGGATCAGAGGGAGGGATGCTAGCTAGTGCCCACCTCCTGCATGCTTCTATAAAATACACTGACATCCAGGAATGCATGAAAATCAAAATGTTTTCAAGAGTAAGCTACCCCTCCAAATTCATGGCACCAAACCACATCTTTGAAAGAATCAGTGTTACTCCTGAAACTAAAACCACCAGCAACTACTGAGGACAACTTGTAAAACAGTATCTTCATCACACATTTGGGGTAAACAAAGAGATAAAAGTGAATTATTGAAGGCCATTTTGCAGGGCAGCAGCCAACCCAGAAATGAGCACTGTAGAGCCTTTCAGTTTCCCAGTGAAGTATTTTGCTCGACGGGGTCACAACTCCTTTCTCCCTGATGTACCAGCGTGCTTCCTCAGAACCTCCCTTGTAGATTTGCATCTCCTGATACAAATGCTGATTACAGGGTGCTGCAGATTACAGGTAGGCCTAAACCCTATCACTGAACACAAGCTCCCTTGAAATGTGAGGAATCACAAAACAAGATCCAATAGCTAATAGTGGCATCCCAGATTAAATTAGTTAACTTCAGATGAACATACTGCTTTTCAAACAAAGGTACACCTTTCCACCTCTAAGAGGGAAGTCAGTGAAGGCTGACCAAAAAGGGTCCCAACATGCATGTCAGGAGACATGTCAGTGCTAGCCATGGATGACACACAAGTCATTGGGGGTTCTGTGGCTGTCAAGAGATCACATTTCTGTCTGACTAGAAAGAGGAAAGAAAGGTGAAATGGAAGCCATGGGAGCTTCTGGGCAAATCTATAGCTGCCATTTAAGTTTCTCTTCCTTCCAGTCACACCATGAGGCTAGGACACAAGAACCTTGAGCCAAGAGAAAACATCTCGCTGAAGCCTACTCTGTTGCACTGTACTAACCTCTTCTTTCTTCCCCCTGCTGTCCTATTAGAGTTTGCAATGGAATTGTAAAAATACAGTAAGGCACCGATGAATCCTGGTCTCTCATCCAGGGGCAGTTAAAAACCAAAGACTTCTCTTGTTTCTTATTCACTCCAAGGCCTTTTTACAGTGCTTTGGCACAGCACATGGCTACCAAGTGGATGTAAACCTCCCCCCAACCCCTTTCACCTCCAGGATAGCATAAAATATAACATGACCCAAAAAAATCCTGTTCACAGTTACTCTCCGCTGCATATCATTGCTGCAAGGGAGCCCACACTGCCACTGAAGTGTGTAAACTTTTGCTTAAAATTAAATTCCAGCAAAAATTCAGGGGAGAAAACAGCTCTGATGTGTTTTGAATGGAATTCTTCTTTTAAAAGGCTCTGGGATTTGGAAGACATTTACTCTTTTAATCCATTATATCAAAATCATTGACAAAATCACAATGAAACATTTTGTTCCTTCCTAAAAACAAAAACCAAAGAGGGGGTGAAAAAAAAAATCTCTCACAAAGAATTAAAAAGCATTCAGGTTTCATTCCAACGAGCTGGGCGTCAGGACCTCAGCATTCTTCGAGAAAAGAGATTATTGTCTCTGGCCAGCTCTGGTGTAAGCCTGCAAAATCCTCTGCCAATCTTTTAGATGAATTACCAGCCAACTAATTCCTTTCATCAACAGTTCATCGAACACTACCTGCATGGACTAGGAGCTGGAAATTTTATGCATACAGACAGATCTGTTTTACTAGAATATCACCCTAGTGACTTGCTGTTTTAACTCAATCTTTCAATAGTGCACACAAAAATCCTGATGTCTTTCTCAGCTTCTGACAACAACATCCTTCACCTTCTGATCCCCGACACATTTCCACACATCCTACAATCTTTCTTCCATTATTGATTAGGGAAAGCAATGCCATACAGCTCTGCAATGGAGAGATGCCCTCACATATATTTACTCAGATCAGAGATCTCTGCCAAAGCTCCCAACTGCCAGCCAAGAATGGAAAGTGCACAGCTCTACACCCAAAGAGAGATGGAGGGGAGCCAGACTGCCAACTCCTGAGCACCAGCCAAGAGGAAAAGCACTATTAAATAGGTGAAGCCCAGTACATAGGTATTGGTAGCAGAGTGTACACTCGAGAAGCTTACAGGACAGGTTACGAAGCAGCAGATGCTTACATCAGTGGCTGATTAGACACAGGACCCCATTCAGCTCTGTATCTGGTCCCATGAAAATTCATCCTAATTTGGAAGAAACCCGTGAACTAAGCTTTTCTGGCAGGTCTCCCTGCAAAATAGTTTGACTTCAATAGAAAACACCATGGAGAAAAACATGGCTTTTCAGCACGTCGGTCTTTTGCCCACAGAGTCAGCAATTTCCTCCAAACCATGATGGTCAACATTTATAACATAGTCAAGAGAAACTGTTTTTATCATCTGCTACTTAACTATGGGACTACCTCAGTGCATTTGTTTACACAACTGAATCACTATTCTGTGATGAAAAGGCTTCTTAGCTGCAGCATGCCGACTCAGTTGGCTCGTAACCTCTGGATGGAGGAAAATCAATGTAGAAGTGTGCGGGCCAAGAATAAGCTTTGGTTCCAAAACAACATCAAGGTTTATGTTAAATATCCCATCCAATTAGCGCCTAAAACTCATGGAAAGCTGTCTGGTCACAATTAATATTGCTTTTGTGGAGCCCAGTGGTCACAGACAAGAACAAAGGGATGCATTTGACCAGGGGCTATGCAAGTACATTTTTGATTACAGCAGTGTGAAATCTAAGCAGACACACCACTCCTGATTAACAGACGAGGAACTGAAACACAAAGATGCAGAGACCAGTTTGGGCCTATATAGTAAATAGGTGACATTCTGAGGTTTCAGACCTTATATTTAAGTGCTGCTATAAAACTGCAAAACACTAGACCCAGGAGAAGAATACATTTCTCTTCCACACGTCAGATTGCAATAGTAAGATTCCCACATGAAGTTTTAAAGAGAAACTGTCATCTTCTTAAAAGCCAGACCCGAGATCCATATCCCTTTAGGACCTCAATATTTTTTATGATACAATTCCAGCCACTCAAAAGGAAAGGGCAAACACATGCCATACTTATGGACTACGATGCGTTCTGCAATGACTTGCCCATAAACCAGTGCAATTGGTGTCCTCTTCAGAGAGAGGATCAAATACCCAGTAGAATTAACAAAAACATTCAAAATAAAACCCCAGAATGATAAATAACATCAATACTACAATATTCTCAATCTCGATGGCATTCTGTAGCAGTGAATTCAATAAGTATAGTCTGTGCTACATAAACCAAACACTTTCTCCATTTGTGGATCCTTTTTCAGATGTTTCCTCATTATTGTATCTGGGGGCATAATGAACTGCAATCTAGAGAGCTGTGAAAAACAAAGTCACCCACACTGATCAAAGACAAGGTTTATCTATGAGAGGTGTGTTAAATGCTCCTCAGATAGTCAGAAAAATAGAAATTACAAAATTTGTAATTATAAAATCAGACAAAACCAGCATAGATTGTTTCTATATTAAAATGGTAAGCACACAGGATAAAATGAAAAAGCTAAAATTCAAAAATGGCACAAAATCCCCATCTCTTCATGAATAAATTTAGATCAGAATTTAGAGTAATACTTTGAACATTCAAGGAGTAGCAAGCAGTGGTACCAGTGTCACAAGAGAAAGCATTGGAGGTCTGGCATTGAAGTTTCATGAACCAACTGCCTAACTAAAGTAAAAGATGGTACAAGACAACCCAGAAGTCCCTTCTAGTCCTAGATCTTCATGAGTAATTATTTGTGCTTTACCTAGCAAATTTCTCTTTGAAGAAGGAATCTTCTGTCCTTTGTGAAACAATGGTTTCATCCATAGGAGAGAACCAAGCTTAGCTGTTAAAGGACCAAGGGTAATGACAGATGGGTGAGCACCTGTGCACACAACACATGGCACACATACTTGCCATACAAATTATTCATCCTTACATATTTCGTCTACAAGGATATCCTAGGGTCACTACTTATGTATAAACCAAACCTCTTCAGGCAAATCAGAAACATGGCTGCAAATCTGTGGAACTCCATTTTTACATGAAAATACAATAAGATTTTAACATGACATACCAATTCAAAATTAATCATGTCCAATGAACAATATCTCTTCAAAATCTTAATGGCTGCATGGGGAGATAATGAGTTCCTTGCACAGTTGCTACCCGGAGGATAGATGTGGAAGATGACCACAGATCTGAAGGAATATAACTTTGCAGCACCCTGAACACCTTAAGACATTTTCTAAAACTCCACAAATAGTTTTCAAGCAACTCAAGATTAAATGGATGAGACAGATTGTGACAGATACTAATTTCTAGATACACTACTTAATTTGAGCCTACATAGTACCACACACACACAAATCCTACAGGCAATATTCACTACTCAAATTAAGTTTCCAGATCACTATAAAATATCACCCTTTTCCATACTGCTGCTAAAACACAACTTATTTCCTTGAAAAAAACCCAACTCTTTTCTGAACATAGACTATTGAGAGCTAGTAATACCAAATTCCCTCCTAGATGTCCATGAGGGATAAATCTCATCCAGTGTGTAACAGAAAACACAGAAACAAAATCACATATACTTAACTACACTGCATGCCTTCACTGCAGGCCAGAAAAAAACACTGAAGTCACCATGAGACTCACCCAGGTAGGATCTCCTCTATCCATTGACTCACCACTCTTGCAGTGAGAAATTGAAGTTAAACCCAGAAAGGTCTAGTATAGTTTTTCCAGCTTGAAATCACCTTTTTCTTTGCTCCTTAATACCTCTGAAACTCCACAATACTATACAGTATCAGCAATAAGAAAGCTGGAGCCCAACAGCATTGAAGACTCAGTTTGACTAATTGCATTTCACAGCAAATGAGGTCCACAGGTGTATTTGCTGCCAGTTGACAACGATTTCAGAACTAGCAACTGGTGTGACAGAGTGACGGGAAAAGGTAAACATTACCCTAAAATGTACTAGGAAAAGATAAAAGAGATAAAGATTGGCCAGTGGTTTTCTCTAAACATTGGTGCACTACATAGCAAATCTAGTAATTTTGGTCATTCATCTGAAAAACAGGTTAATGTCAGGTGAAATGTTCTCTGAGATGGGTTCCTGTAGTCCTTATGTTAGGGAAGATTGAAAAAGAATTTCTCTGTTTTGACCTAAAAAGCACAGGAAAAGACAATATGTGACAACATTCTGCAAGGACATCAAGGCCAAATGCTACAGAGGGAGAAGAAGTATCTAAAGTAAAACAAGAGTTTGGCACAATGACAAAAGGGATTATACCTGCTATGAATACACTCAGACTGGAAACCAGAAAGTGTGAAAGTGTCTAGCCGTCAGAGCTCAGAGTATGGTGTAGCCTCACAGTAGGGATAACAGAAGGAAAATAACCTAATTAGTTTTAAGAGGGAGACTGAAAAGTTTAAGAATGTCTCAACAGCAGGGGACTGGATTTGGGAAGTGCCTTTTAGTCCTGCATTCAAGCAGGAAGACTATTGGAGAAAACCAGAACCTGTATCTGCATGAATTTCCATTCAGAAGCATTCTTGCAAATTAGTCTCTTCAAATTTAACTAATCACACCTTTAGATCACAAATGTTATTAGAGACTTATGCAAGTGGCAGATACCTGTGTGTGCCAGACTATGGATTAGTATCTGGAGTTATTAAATAAGCCTCTATTTTACCACTGATATACTAATCTTTCTTAAGAGGGGTAAGAAGCAATGCAACAGCAATATGGCAGGGTAAGTGAAGAGAATTTGGGGTGCGTTTGGACACCTGTGCCAGTGTTAGCATGAAAAGTAACACATTGTACAAAGTCTGGTATAAAAGTTGAATTACACTGTAAATATTATTTTTCTTCTGTGTGCCATCTCTTCTGACAGCCAGTTCACAATTGTTCAAATGCAATTTTAGGGCCATTTCTACATAAAAATAAGTCAAACAAAAAAAATTCCAAGTTTGGTATTTGTTTAAGTTTTTTTCTTAATCTGAATGATTAGCTTCACCACTGTCATTTAAACATGAAAAATCACTGACATGACAAAAGAAACATAGGTACAAAGAACACATGGGAATTGTCATACTGCAGTGCATGTTAGTGTGTTCTCAACACTTCAGAAAGGAGCTCCTGTAACACTGAAGTGAAATCCTATCTCCACTGAAGTAGTACTGTAGTCTTGATGAATATTTCAGCCCTGAACTTTATTTCCAATGAAAGTGCATCGATGACTGTAATAAGTGAGAGTTCTGAGAGGAGCTGACTCCTCTGAATTAGCAGATGGTTGTTACTTGGGTTTGCTTTACACTACGCATGATGTGTAATTGCTACTATGACTTGACGACCTTCTACCATTATGTGTGACATCCATGCATGATTTTGCAAAATTAACTCTCCTATGTAAGCAGCATTTGTCTTTGCTTGATAGGGACCCAAAAGTTAAGTCCCCAAACCTACAAGGTTTGTGACCTCAGATTTGGTGGCCTTTTACCCGTGTGCCTTCTTTCACTCCCCAACACAGAAACCACGGTACAGTGAGCTGACATGAATTCCTTGAGCTCAGTAAGCAAAGCTCTCTTAAAACCCAAACCAACATGGTACCAACCGTGCAAAAGCAACAATGGAGTGACCACAGGGGATTTTCATACCTGCTTTCACTCGAAGAGCGTGCCCACAGTCCTCCCACCACTTCTCAGAGGCAAACAGCATGCCTGAACATACAGTTCTTTGCCAAGAGGAAGCAGAGAGAAAGCCATCAGCATTGTACCAGGCAAAGGGCCCCGTCTAGGAGCAGCCAGGAGCCAGCAACGCTTCTCTCCACGCCCACATCCACACAAAGTGGGGAGGAAACCTTGCCCGCACGCCGTCCCTCCCTAAATGTGCTGTTTAGATGCTCAACTCTGCTCTCTCTGCAGGTACCCTCGGTCCCCTGAGACACAACCGACGAGATGATCCAGGGGTGGTGCAGGGGGCAGCCTGTACCAGGCCTCCCTGCTGCTCCTGCCTATCCCCAGGGCTGCCCGCGGATGCCAGCATCAGCCCCTCGTGTCCACGGAACCAGGCACCGGGCAGTCCCTGCCCAAACGCGACGGGCAGTGGGCGCTGCTCCTCCCCGCACCCACCATGCCCTCCTGCGGCGGGCGCGGAGTGATGACGTCACCGGGGCCGCTCGCCTCCCCCAATGGCCGGGCCCAGCGCTCCCGCGCCTCTCAGGCAGTTTCAAGATGGCCGCTGCGTCGGGAAGCCTGAGGCCGAGGCCGCGGTGTGCCGGAGGGGTTTTTGGGGTTGGGAGGGCGCCGTGAGGGCGTTGCATCGTTCAGGCATTGCTCTGGGTTCTGGGGGCTTTTGCAGCCTACCTCGGGTTGTTTGCCTCACCGCACAACCCTACAGAGCCTGCCCGGCCCAGAGACTGTGGCCTCCCCCGGGCCCTTCCGTGATGAGATACTGACCCGCACGGTATCAGTGCTTGCGTGCAGTGCCCTGGGTGAGGGAGGCACCGCTGGCACGGCACCGCGGAAAGCACCCTGAGACAGCCCAGTAAAGGGCAAAAGGACTAAACCAAGCCAAGGATGACTGTGCTGGGGCTTGGCATTTGCTGAAAGTGTTTCATGGAGCTTGTGTTTCGTGCTAGTCACCAGCAAGTGTCCCCCTATGCTCCATGCAGGAGACGGATTGGCAGCTGGAAAGTATAGGTTATCACAGCAGTTGTCAAATGTACTGCTGGTGTTTGGAATGCTAAAGGGTGACATAAAGCTAGGTGCGGTGTGTTTGGAGCATGAGCCCCTTCTAAAATGCCTCTGTTGGAAAAAACGTAATGCAAGAGGGGGATGGCACTGGTTTAATTTGGTATAGCTGCAAGTTTACTTTGGGCAGCAAGCTAGGAAAATAATCCAGTAACAAAAGAACAGAAGGAAAATGGCCCTCTTGGATTGTATTGTCCCTGAGCCTTCCTAATGGAGTAACAGCACTGAACATCCTCCGAGAGGGAAATAAAAGACCATCCCATATGCCAGCACGGCCTGCCTTCGGCCCAGCCTCACCCTTGACTGGCTGTAGATTGTGTCCGCAAGCAGGTCAGGTTACCTCCTTGTATAGCCCTTGCAGGAGGCAGGATCCTGGCTGAACAACTGCTCTGCTGTTAGATTTAGTCCCCCCGTCCCCTACACTATTCAAAAATGGACCCTTAGTGAAGAGTTGTTTATTTATTTATTTCCCTGAGAAAAAACTCAAGCCTATCTGTAGCCTATCTATGGATTTTAATTGCTATGGAGATCTGATGTGAGTTAGAGGTGACTTTATACAGACAACCTACATCTTTCATTCACTTGCATATGGCTTTTGCAACATTACCCTTTATGATAGTAAATCTGTCACAGCATTTATATCCTGAGATATTTTTCTGGAAGCCTGAGGCTTGACAGGAAACCAATTCCCAACATTGTGAGACATTTGCAGGAACTTGTTGTTGCAGACTGTATTATTCTGAAACCTGTGCTTTCTTCCTCAAAACTGTCCACAGAAATGCTCTGAATCATATTTGCATCTACATACTCCTGGGAAGCTGTGGAAAATGCACTCCCTCAGCCAGGCATATTGGACAAACATGCTTCTTCCTGCTGGATTTTGCAAGTGCCGACAAAGCTTGAAAACAAAACAAAAAAAAAAATCATCAGTAACACCAGCAGCCCTGCTCTGAACATGTGGGATGCTTCCCTGGATCCCTGCTCATTTCCTGGAGGGAAACTCAGACACACCACTTCAGGGCTGTCCTGCAGTGTGTGAAGGCTTTTATTTTTCCTCTCTCTCTCCTTCTTTTCTTTTCCCTCCTTCCTTGTGTTGATTTGTGGGGCCAGAATGACTTTGATTTCAGCAAGTTTGCTGTTTATTCACGTCACAAGTTTGACAGCTTTACACCAAATCAGATTGCTGGGTTTCAGGAGAGCTCTGAGGCGTCACTGGGAGCTCCTTTAGATTAAACTCGCCTCCCTGGTTTCCCCCCTCTCCCCCTCCTTCAGAGCCATTTAAACCTCTCTGGGGCTTTAACAGAAACGTGCTCCCAAGACCTGCATTTCATTCTGCCACTAACATGGTAAGTGCTCTTTGCATTTCTCTCGACCTGGAGGCAGGAAAGGAGAAGATGGTCTCTTCGCCTTGTGGGCTTGCAGTAGGTTTTGTGCCTTCTTTAAGACGGTGAAAGAAGACAGTTCTCCTCTACCTGCAAGAGCAGTTTCTCCTGCTGTGCCTTCCCATGGGTGAGCAGATTCCCTGCTTGAGGTTCCAGGCTCTGCCGTTGCCTTGCAGAGATTTAGAGCTGGTGCAGATCAGGTTTATTGGGAGGAGGGAAAAGGGTGAATCCAGAGACAACTCAGGGTTTGCCACTGTACGGGCTGGGACTCTAGCAGAACTGCAGGGGCAGAAGAGAGTACGAACAGCCTTGGAGGTGACACTGCTGGCTTTGTGCTACTTCAGAACTGAATCAATCCCCCAAGGTGAGAAGAACGCCCTGGCCGAGGACACCCTGGGTCCTCTCTTCCTCTTAAACCCACTCTGGACCGTAGTATTTCCCAAGGGATTGCAGGAAACTCAGCCACCTTCCTAGCATACCTTTGATTGGAGCCCCTCTGTGGCTGGGTGCTGCGGCGGGGGAGCACTGCCCCGTTCCCAGCGGAGGCAACAGGGAGATACGGTGCCACAGGGCGGAGGGTGCGGGGGGGGGGGGGAGGAGAGTGGGCCCCCGGGTCAGGGCTGGGAGCTCCCGCGCCTGGTAGAGGCAGCCGGAGCTGCGGGGCTGTCCTGCGGCAGGTACCCAAGCAAACCCCGGCTGGGACAGGAGCAGGCGGGAAGCAGGGACCAGCCCGCAGCACAGGGGTGCCTCTCGCCGAGATGCGGCGGGGCAGGAACGGGGCTGACACCGCCTCCCCTCGGGGCCCGCTGCAGGCCGGCGGCTGGCCGGGCGGGAGGGGAGAACAGTCTGCCGAGCGCCCCATCGCATGGTCCTTTGCCTCCACAGAGCACCGGCCGGCCGTGCCCGGAGCCAGGGCTCGCCGGGGTCCCGGGCTGCGCCTGCCCCTGCTCCGTTCCAGCCGGCGTTTCCAAGGAGACTTGGGCTGCCGCCTGCACCGCGGAGCCGCCCCCGAGCCGGGGTCGGGGGGAAACGCGACCGCCGGGTAAGTGCGCTCCCGCCGCCGGGAAGGGAGGTGGGCCCGGGCACGGCCCCGCTGCCGGGCTGGGAGCGGAAGTGGGAGCGGGCTAACCCCTCGGTGTGCTCCGCTCCAGGGCAGTTCTGCAGCTCGCAGCTCGGTGCTCAGGACGCGGCATGGCAGGGAGACCAGCTGTCCTCCCAGCTCTACAGGAACAAACAGGTAAAGGCTCCGGGCCCCTCAGAAACTTCGCTTTCATCCCAGGAGGTTAATGAACTTTGTGTTATGTATTGCACCTTCTGGGTTGGTTTATGGCATCTCTCACCGGTACAGATAGAGGAAACGGTGCAAACTGCTTTTATGTTGGTAGGTTTTGTGGAAAGTATTTGTCCCGCATGAACTTGGTTCCCTATTCATCCTTCTAACAGAATATTGCACCAGCTACCTTGACAGTAGAGAGAACCCAGGGGCATGACCAGGGAGTCCCTCAGGTTCTAATGATGCAGAGGCTCATGCTGTTGACAAAAAATACACAGTGCGTGTCCTCCTGAGTCCTGAGAAATGATTCCACCAGAATTACCTACTGATATGAATGATCAACTATTTTGACCAACAAACATTTCCTTGTATACTTTGTTTTCCCTTTTCTTGCCTTTTTTATTTTTTTTTAATTATTTTTCTTGTAAATTCCATCAAGGGGGAAGGAGAAACTCTGAACAATCCTGGATGAAGGAACCCCAGAAAGATCACTCTGATCAAGTGTTTGAAATCAAAGAATCATAGAATAGTTAGGGTTAGAAAGGACCTTAAGATCATCCAGTTACACCCCCTCTGCCATAAGCAGGGACACCTCACACTAAACCATGTCATCCAAGGCTCTGTCCAACGTGGACTTGAACACCACCAGGGATGGAGCATTCAAAACTTCCTTGGGCAACCCATTCCAGTGCCTCACCACCCTCACAGTAGAGAACTTCCTCCTTATATCCAATCTAAACATCCCCTGTTTAAGTTTTAACCCTTTGTCCTGTCACTACAGTCCCTAATGAAGAGTCCCTCCCCAACATCCTTATAGGCCCCCTTCAGATACTGGAAGGCTGCTATGAGGTCTCCACGCAGCCTTCTCTTCTTAAGTTTGGGTCTGTTGTTGCAGCAACTGGGTGTACCTACATGGGAATACCAGTATGTGGTCTGATGCGTCCCGTGGATTAATACATGGGGAACATCAGAAACTGCATCAAACCCCACAGCTTTAGACTAGGTAAGAGCTGTTTAAACAGACCAGCACATCTAGGCTGAGCTCAAGGATTCCAAGTACCCACAGTGCTGGGACACAACCTCTGTTGTTTCTCAGGTGTGATCTGCAGAGCCATCAGTCAGATATCACCCATGACCACCCTAAGCACACACATGTGGTGGGAATACCAACATCGTTTAGCATCCTGATGGCCAAAGTGAGTTGTGAATGCAAAAGCACAGGCCTGGGCTTGGTAGAAATTCATCTTGGAGACCCAAGCCAACTGTGTCCATCCCGATCTGATTATTCCCACCTTTTGTCATGTCAACAATTTGTTCCCTCCTGATGGTGCTGAAAGGTGCCTTAAAGCTTCAGAAATCAATCCCCAACACTGACCCAAACAAGTTTATGGGATCCAAACCACACCAACCCCCCTGTGATCCAACTGCAGCTCCACATGCTGGGGGGATGCTTCCCAGCACTACTCACCGTTGCCGTAAGCCCAGTCATCGTTCATGCGGTGCCGCACCTTCTGGTAGATGGCTGACATGGTTTTCATGTTGCTCTTCCTCCACTGGCGGCCCAGGTATTTGGTCTGGATTTTCAACAGCTTGAGGACATAGAGCTGCATCATGGCCTGCTTCACCTTCAGAGCTCGCTTCAGTATCGGGGCTGACTTAAAGACTACCAGCATCTGTCAAGAAATCAGCACAGATTGATGCAGTGTGTTCAAGGAAGCCAGGTGAACACTGCCTGTGAGGCTTTGGGCATGAACACCTGGGACACAAATGGTCCAGACCCCTAGCAGAAAGAACAGGAGAGCTCAACATGATCAGAGGGCTGGAACAGCTCTGCTCTGGAGCCAGGCTGAGAGAGCTGGGCTGGGGCAGCCTGGACAAGAGAAGACTCCTGAAGGGGAGACC
>JBCJKH010051446.1:0-12604 GCA_039877255.1 Loriculus beryllinus
TGTTCAAGGCCAGGTTGGACGAAGCCTTGGGTGGCATGGTTTAGTGTGGGGTGTCCCTGCCTATGGCAGGGGTGTTGAAACTGGATGATCTTAAGGTCCTTTCCAACCCTAACGATTCTATGATTTTATTTAGCGGCTTTTCTACTCAGTGTAATGCCAGCTCTCTTTTTCTTCCCCTAGGTTGTTTTTGTTGTTGTGCATTTCCTGCTTCACAGAATGTTTATTTAAGTAGATGTAAGTGCAGTGAATTTCCTGAAAGTTACTCATTGGGGAAATTGAAATGAAATTTTAAAATATCATTAGGAATGCAAACAATAAATTCTTTCATTTGCTGTAGGCGTCTTTAGGTTGGAATGACTAGAAAAGGTTCTGGTTAATTAGAAGTAATTTGTTAGAAACCTGAATCCTTTTTTTTTATTTCCTAGATTAAAACTCAGTTCCCAGCTGGATGCTTATAAGTGCAGGAAATGTAATTGTGAGATGATTAACTGCAAAAAGATGGATAATTGGAGTTCATATGATATGTCAAATATACCTAAACCAAAAGGTTTGCTGCATGTTGAAAGAGATTGGCTGAAGTTTAGATTGTAGAACATTGAGCAAGGAGTGTTTTTAGAGATTAATAATCACAGAATGCTGCAAAAGGACTGGGCAGAGCTTGGCTGTAAAGAGCTAACCCCTCCCAGCCCTTTCCTATTACTTCAGGTTTTAATTAGCATGGTTTTAGTCTTGTCCTCTTCCCTTTATTGCTGTTATGTGAATTGGAGATTAAGAAGCACAGTAAACATCATACATCTAACACCAATACTTAGAGACAAAGGTATCTCCTTCTCTACACTAGGAAAGGCTCAGCCTACCACAGGAAGCAGCTGAACAGTGCTAGTGGACTTGTATATTTGAGTCTCGTGTGTTATTCTCTCCTCAGTCTTGCCTCACAATCAGCACGAGTTTTTCTGTATTATTTTTAATGTTTGTGAAATTTGCTTTGAATCTCTATTCACAATTTTTTTTTAGCTGTACTGTAATAATTTAAAAGGTGATGCATACAGTATAAACTACATCAGTGGCATTTTGCTTTCATTATCCCTCATAGATGTTTAGCAAAACAGTGCCTGGTGTTTTAAATTACTTCTGCTTTACTTTACAATGGGAACTTAGGTTTGAATAGCCTGTTGTTCTGTTAGCTACTACAATATACTTCAAACCGCACAGGGTTATTTATATTCACTGTATTTTGGGATCATATAAAATATTTGTTTCCCTCCCTTCTGCTCCCAACCTATAAACTTCATATTTCGATAAGGAATTTCTAACCCTTGGAAATACTGCTTTACAAATGCAGCTAATGACCCAAATACAGCTTGTTTGTTGTGTATGAGTTGTATTAAAATAACGCACTGTATGTGTATTGTCATTAATGATATGCTCATTTTGATAATGGAGCTGCAGTCTCTTAGTATGTAGTCCTTGGGGAGATGCTGCATTTTTTTAACTAAGTATTGTTCTGGCTCCTTTCCTTGATTGGCCCAGAAATAGCAATCAGCTGGGGAGCAGGATGACATGCCTCTTAGCGATCCCTTTTATCTTTGAGATGAGTATCAACATTGTATGCTTCCTAATGGAAGTGTAATTTAATGAAATCTATTGGGTAAACATACTTCAGATGTTCAAAGGAGGTGACAAAATTTTTGCTGGCAGCCAGGACCTGGCTGGTTTCCAGCTTGCCTTTAGCTGCTATGCATATAGCATTGAGAGAGGCACTTAAAATAGGAACACAAAGTATTGTTTCTATTGTGTTTTGGGTTGTGGATTTCCCCCCACCCTCCCTGTTTTATTTTCCTTTTTTTTAATTTTATGGTGTCTGTACTAGTGCCCTCTAAGTTTTTCTGGTAAAATGCTGTGTGAGGTCAGGTTTTCCCTCTCCCCCCAAAACGTAGATAACAGTGTTAAACTCAGGGGAGATCACTGGCACAGAACGTGCTGCTGTTGGGAAAGGGTGTGTGTGGTGTGAGTAATTGAGTTTGCTGTTAGCCAGTAGCTCTGTGAAAGAGTAAGTTCCTCTGTAGACTGATAAAACTAAACATCCTGTTTTAAAGATTGTGGCAGAGCACATTTGTTTTATCAATAATAATTGCTGATGCAGAACTGTCCTTTATGAGGTTTTATAACAGATGGCTGGGAGTGGAAGGAAAACTGCTCAGAATTCTACCTCCTCAGCTAGGAACAAAATTGCTAAAAGGAGACAGTTGTCCCTCTTACCGTTGCTCCCTCCTCATTACAGAGCACTGTGATACACACACACTTGTGGTAGCAAACTTGGCAGAAAGACTGGAAGATTATATCAGCAATGTTGTCCCTTTAAGTGGATGTTTAACTGGATAGCTAATGGCTCTTACTGCTCAGATCTTAATGGTTTGGTAAACTGCAGGAAAGTGTTTGAGAGGAAATACATTAGCGTTTAGACACATTTGAATGTAATCAATGTGTCTTTGAAACGTGGTGTTTTCTTCTTTTCGAGTGAGGTCTAGGGCATGTAGTTTTTCTTTGAAGACTTCCACAGTGGACAGAATGGGGGGACAAAGACTGTGCCCAGAAAAAGATAAGTGCGTCATTTGCCTTTTTCTGTTCTTTCAGGGGTTGGTGGCTAAATCAGAGCTTTTCATTGTTTCCCACTTTATTTCCTGCTTGATCCTGTAAAGAAGCCTCATTCCCAAGCTTATGCTGTCACTCTCTTGTTGACTGTGTGACATGATATATTTTATCACTGTGGTTTTACCGTGGTAACAAGGGAGTTCTTTGGACTGGAGGAAGTTAAGGTCTGCCAACATGGAGTTTTTTCCAAATGTTCCAACTTTTGGTACAAAGGCAAGGGTTAAACAACTGACTTTTTGTAATGTTGTTAAGTTTGTGTTCCATGTGGGGACACTAATTAGGGATCAAAATGAAATAAGATGTAAAATGGAGTGAAACATACTGCTTGTTTACAAATAATGGAACAAAATGTGAAAGACTGAGGAAGACAATTCAGGGTATGTCAATGTACCTGCTATTTGTGCAACTGTGGGCTATAATGATGATACAAAATAAATTGTAACTGTATTGAACTGCCTTCATTCAAAGTGTCTTTGATTCCTCAGCCTAGCTCTATATTACTTTAATGCTTACTGTATTTTACAGATTTTCTATTCATGCCCCAGTTTGTGCAAGACCCTGGTTTATGGTTCTGTGTGTGTGTGGGTGCACGTACACTGTTATGCACGTACGCACATATGGAGTACAAAGATGCCAGCTTAGCTTGTAGCAGCAGTGGAATAGTTAAAACTGCATGTAAATTAAGGCTATTTAATATATAAACACATTTTATTTAATTTTGTCCTCGTGTTGCTTCTGGTGACTGGTGAGGAGAGGCAGGAAATGGACACAGTTACAGGCAACTTTATATGTTGTGAACCCAGATGATTAAAAGGTTCAACAGGCTTCCAACTCAACAAAATTAATTCAGCAATGGCTCAGGCAAAAATATTTTCCAAAACAAAAAAGTTTGGAAAAACTATGAAATGTCCTGGCTCTAGATCTGCTTCTTAAGAAACTTGTCCTTCATGTGAAGTCCTCCTTCAAAGTGAAAGGTTTCTCTATGCCTTTTCGTGGACCAGTTAGCACTGTAAATTAGTATCTCAATGACTGCTTCAGTGAGAACACCTTGAAGTGATATCTCAGTATCTTAATTTTGTTGTTGTTGTTGTTCTGTAAGGCTTTCTTTAGGTATAAATAAGTGTAGTGGTACAGTATTTGGAGTGGTTGGTTTGTACAACATTTATGGATGTGCATGCACCTTTTAGTCAGGTTTAAGGAAAACCATGCTAAAACTTGAGTATAGAAATACCAAATCTACAATTATGTGATTGTACTTAGCCCATCTGTTCCATGGTGAAATTAGGATTGAAGGATTGGATCTCTTTCTTTTTGGCTCCCTTTCACATCATTATCATTTCTGAGTACAAGGGAAGGGAACTACCTAACTGCTGTAGATTGGTGAGATAGTTAAATACTAGTTTCATGCAGCTAGGGGAAAATGCTGACTTAAAGCTTTTTCTCATTTTGTAGTTTTCTGAGTTCAACCAAGGACATAATTAGATGGCAGTCTGCTTTCTCTATCTCTTCCTTTTATTGCTCATGATTTGTTTACTCCTTTACAGCAGTCCACACTGCAGCTGCTTCATGCCCCAGTGCAGAAGATTCAGCTGTTTCTGAGGCCACCATCAAAAGCTGCTTTCTCACTAGGGTCTATAGGAAGAGACAGAAGCAGAGGCATTACCTTTGACTACTGCCACTGCCATCTTTATCATCTTCTTTTCACCAGTGTCAAGCTATCGTTTGTAGCTGCTGTAAGCTTTTACTTCTGGAAGTTTAAAAGATATAGGTTGAGATTTTTTCATGAAATCACAGAATGGTTTGGGTTGAAAGGGAACTCTAAAGCTCATCCAGTTCCAACCCTCTGCAATGGACAGGGGCACCTTCCACTAGAGCAGGTTGCTCAAAACCCTGTCTAACCTGGCTTTGAGCACTTCCATGTATGGTGCATGTGCAGCTGTTCTGGCCAGCCTTTCTCAGTGCCTCACCACCATCCCAGTAATGAATTTCTTCCTAATATCTAATCCAGATCTCCCCTCTGTCAGTTTAAAGCTGTCTTGTTGGCCCCCCCCTTAGATACTTACTGGAAGACTGCTCTTAAGGTCTCCCCACAGCCTTCTTCAGGCTGAACAACTCTGACTCTCTCAGCTTTTCCTAGGAGAGGGGCTTGAGCCCTTGGAGCATCTTTGTGGCTACCTCTGGGTGTGCTCCAACAGCGCCATCTTGTGTTGGGGGCCCCAGAGCTGAACACAGTACTGCAGGTGGGGTCTCATGAGAGTGGAATAGAGGGGGAGAATCACCTCCTTCAACCTGCTGGTCACACTTCTTTTGATGCAGCTTTTCAGAATGGACCCTGAAGAAGTCGGTGCTCAGTCCTCAGTGGCTTTCAGATATGAGCAGCTTAGACCTCTTTTAAATTCTAGTCTTATATCTTTTCAGGTGGGATTTTCTGATTCTCCAGTAACCTGTAAAAGGAAGATATGTTGAAACCTGTACCACATTTCATGGTTCAGGAGGGCTTGTTTTTTTTTTTCAGACTACGTGACTGCTTTTCAAATTTCATCCTTTGACAAGATCTTGTGTCAAGTCTTAGGAAGGTAGGGTTTGAACAGCTATGAATTCAGAACGAGTCACTTGCCATTTGGAGAATTTTGTTGTCATGTTTTCTTTCATGAATTCCACTATGGCTGAGCAACCAGTATGTCCAGAGGCCTTTTGGGTTGGTGGATGTACCAGCTAAAGTGATAAACCCCAAAACATATAACACAGCTAATCTTTACATTGTTGGAGAAAGGGGCAGAAGTTACCTCAAAGCTTTTGAAGTGCTGGATGTTGAAGAGAAAGAGAAATGAAAGAAAGTCTGTAGTGTTACTTTGAGAAAGTCTTTGGAAGTGATCGTTTTGTGGGGCATGCTTCAAGATGACTCTGTGAAACTGTCCTTACACAGCTCTTACTGAAAAAAAAACCCAACCTCCAAAACAACATCACCAAGCCCATCAAAATTCCATCTTATTCCATCTTTACTAAAGAGAATGCATTTTATTCCTTAGAAATGATATGGAGTGACAGATGACAAGATTGAAGTGGAACTAAAATTATAGTCAAGGACAAGATGCCATTATAGAAGATAACATTGAGAATAATATAGATACTGCAGGTTAGACAATGAAGTATACATAGTTCTGATAAAATTTTCCTATAAAAATTTACTGATAAAGTTGAGAGAACTGGGATATCTGAGGAATGTCAGTTCCTTTGAAACCTCTATCAAATGCTTGATGTAGCAGTTAGAAAACAGTGGTATATCCCCATACAATGACTGTATTAGGTTGGACCAAAAACCCAGACAGCTTCATGTTGTTGTTCTGTAAGAGGTCACTGGAGGCTCAAGGCTCCAGTTGGCTCAAGGGTAAGGCAGGTGTGTACTTATGCTATTCTTACACTCTTCCAGCCTTTCTCACTTGTGACTGGGAGGTTGCTGAGTCAGAAGTGGTGTCTCCAACCTGGGGCTGTATCACCAGAACAGGAGTTAGTTATCAAAGTTGTGGCTTGGGAGTTAAAGATCAGAGGAAGAAAAAAAGTCAGAACTTCTGCAGAGGGTGAACCAGCTGTGTTTTTCCCTAGACTCAGAAAATAAAGTGAACAATGAAGCAGAATGCAAATGTGTAAATGTTTGGGAGTTTTTTCTCATTTTCCCATGAATGCTTTGCTTGGAGTTGACCGAGTCGCTAATGGCCAGTGTTCCAGGATTGTGAAATCATAAGCTCTGAAGACCTGTGATGGCAAAAAATACCATGGCTGTGTCTGAAGGTAGGAGAAGGGGATGGTTGTGCCATGAGCAGCATCATGCCTTGGACCTGCTCCCAGACTCCCTATAAGCTTAGAAAGGTGCAGAGATGCAGAGTGCCTGGAAACAGTGCAGCAAATAAGGCTATGTAATTTTGATTCATATTAAAGACTCCTTCACTTAGCTGGTTTCATCCTGTGTGATTGGACAGTATTATTTTGTGGGTGGAAGGAGGTCCTTTTCTAGTTAATGTTAGTAATAAAGCTTCCTGTCTAGCAAGTTATCAAGGCTCTGAAGTTATATAGTGTTTTCTGCATTGCATATTTTCTTATATTTTTTGTGGCTTAAAGCTATTATCTACTTGGATTTGAGCAGATGTTTGGAGTTAAGACAGATGACAATATCTGTATTCAAAGACATAATTCTAGGAAATACTTCATTATGCTTGTGACTTGCACTTCTGTTCACTCTGCAAGTGTGTTGGTTTTTATGCATATGACTGCCATCTATTCTCTCTCTTAATAAACTTTTCATTTGGGGCTCTGAAATGCCAGATGTATGACTTCCGCAGAGATGGTAAGAAGTGCAATTAATCATTTACCTGCTAGGTGTCAGCAAAGGTTCTCTCTAAGATAAATTAAAAATTATGTGCGATCATACACTAGATCTTGAGACTCAATTCTGTTTGGAGGCTGCAAAGGAATTTCTAAGGATGTATTTGAGAAATAAATACTAGTCAGCATCTAGATGGTAGAGCTGCACTTCATACCCTTCACTTAATTAATTCACTCCATTGCATTTTTCTTGATGTATGCAACTTTGAACCTCTCTTTAATTAAGCAAAATTAACAAGTTTGCTGTTTATGGAGAAGATTTCATAGATTTCCGTTCAGCAAAGGTTTTTAAAATAATCTAATTGCCGTGGCACAAGAAGATACTTTCATAGATAAGGCCAAAAGTAGGTAATAAAAGGCAAGAAGAAATGGTTAATTTTCACAATGAAGGAAGTTCTCAGTGGTGTCCCACAGGTTCCTATATGTGGTGTTCAAGGTATTTGTAGATGGCCTTAATACAAAGAGAAAAGAGTTGACAAGTTACTGGTGATACTGAAATATGCAAGGTAGTTAAAGGGAAAAGAAATCAGTTATTTCAGAAGTATCTTGGGGTACTGAGGGATTCAGCATTAAACTCAGGTGAAGGTTATTGTTGATGAGTGATGTGCTTGGCAGAAAACCAATTCTGACTGTGCATTTACAAGGATGAGGAAGTGTTATTGTTTAGTGAAAATATAGTACAAAGTCCAAATTCAGTAGTAGCTAGTGAAGAAAATCAGACTTCAAGAGCTGCTAGGAAAGAAATAGACGGAGACACAAATAATTTCTCTACCTACAGATGTTTATGACTCCTCAGGGCTTTGTGTGATTATGATTCCCTTCCCCAAAAGTGCAGTAGAACTGGAACATAGTTCTACTACTGATGATGAAAGCTCTGTATGAGAAACTGGGTAATGGACAGAAATTCTTCACCTAGGACAGATGATTGTATAAATCGAGTGGCATACAGAGAAGGTCAGTGTCAAGCAGTTATGCACTGTTGCTCATAATATGTGTCTGGTAGCATCAAATTAATTTACTGAATAAGAGATTAAAAGGCAAGAGATAATTTTTCCACACAAAGCATTATTAAACCATGGAAGGAATTACTACAGAGTGTTGTGGAAGCCAGGAGGTTAGTTAGTTTCATGAAACATTTACAAATTTAAGTAAGAAATATCTTTGTCATTTGTAAAACAGGAGAGGGCATCTAAATTGGAAAGTGCCTGCTACATAGTCCACCACAAGGTGATGGAGCAAAGAGAGCATACCAGAGAGGGGCTGTGCACTTTTATTTCTTCTCTGGGCATCATATTAATTTTTACTGGATACTGCACACTAGGCTTGATAGACCTTTGATCTGAATTGGCATGGCCAGTCAGCTCTATAAATGGTACTTTTTCCTGACTGTGTGTAACCTAGAGGAGGATGCAGTTCTGTTTACAAGACTGTGCCAACGTTAGGTCTAAACACTGTGCCTGGACTTACTGACTCCAAGAACACTGACTTTTTTGCTTGGATGAGTGGTGGTCATTATTCCAAACTAAAAACTTGGAATCACAGCAGGCATGGGTTGGTTTATGTGGGCTGATCAATAAATTTAACTTCAGCCTATGCAGAAAATAAATAAGATTTCCTTTCTTCTGTTGTGATCACTAGTTCTGGAAATGGTATAATTTAAATGGGGAAAGCGCTGAAAATACTTATTTGGGAATGCCAACAAATTTCGTCTGTTTCCGTGTCTCTGTCTTACTCACTTTATAGAAACATCTTGGGAAAAGTTCTGTAAATGGGTATGTTTTAGTTTGTACACTTTGAATTTATGTGCCTACTTAAAGAAAATGCAAATATTAGATTTTTATGTGGTATTGGTTATATATAACTCATCCAGCTGGAAATCGGACTGTTACCATATGACCTTTGTTTTTAAAATGTAGCACTTAAAACGTATACAACAACCAAGTAGCAAACTGTGGAAATAAAAAGGTTGTGTTGAGAGAGTTCCTTTAGAATGTTTTTTCAACCAGTTTGCAGAGATTTCAACAGAAAACCCTAATTGAAGGACTAGATACAGACTTCTGAGATCTTGTATAAAGTCTCATGTTTGTCATTAAATATAATATACAAATTGAGAATTCATACTACCCATTGCAATAGTAATCATTACTGTTCTTTACCTAGATCTGAGTTTTTTAAAGTGCTTGGTTAGAAGTGTAACTTTTTCTTTGTCTGAAGTAGTACTTAATAGACTACAGAGTGTGACAATTCTGTTCACTCAGACTGGTGATTCTTTTAATATAACTATGTAACTGCACAGTAAGCACAGTATTTTCCCCTTAGCTCTTGTATTAATGAGAAACAGTGTTGTCTAATATTACTGTGTTACTTGTAATTCAGTAGAGCTCAAATAACTCCCTCAGGCTTGGTGGCCATACTGCGACGCATGCTTTAAAGTCAGAAAGATGTCCTCTCTACACAAAGAACTTAAGTGTCTGACCTTTGAGTTGGCTTTGCTAGTGAAGAATATACCCACTTTGGTGGTATCAGGTTTATGCAACAATACAATTGTTTTACTTGTTTTAGAATAAATGAGTATTTTATTTTACTATGTTATGTTGCTAATAATTAAATTTAAAAACTTTAAAACTGAAGCACTTGATCTTTAGACTTTCAGCCGTGTACTAACTGCTGTGTCAAAGAGCGTATTGATGCAGCCACATAGCTGGTGTGCTATGTGGCAATATATTCCCTGCCCATTCAATAGGAAAATATGATAGGAATGCTGTCACTATGCAGTGAGAAAAGTGTGATATTTTCCCCAAATCTTTCTCATTAGAAAGAACTTCAGCCACTGAGGTTTGAAAGGGTTTGTTTTGTTAAGTTCTATCATGCCAGGGAAGTAGCTTTCTTACATTTTCTGTTTAAAAAATAGATTGATCAATCTCTTTTCGTCTCTCTCATATACTTGTTCACCAAAGGATTTCCTCCCATGCCAGTTTTCCAAAATTCGAGTTGAAAGATGCAGGTAGATCTTGTGTACCTATGCTTCATCTTCTGAATTCCACATAAAAGGATCATAGTCCCACAAAGAAGGCATTAAAACTTCAGATCTTAGCAGAACAGGGGATTTTTTTCAGTATATGAGAAAAAGACAATGACCACAGGAAGCAGATAGCTGTGTTTCTGTGCATTGAATAACTTCTGTCAATACAGTTTATATATTCTTCCACAGCTTGTAACTGAAAAGTGTATTAGAGTTTTTTGAAATTCATGTCTTGATTGCAGATCAGGCAGGTATTGATTGAATAGCAAATAATCACCATCACCAGAACAATTGTAAACCAATTTTGTGACAGCGTGGAAAAGATTTTGCACTGCCAAATGTCTTATTTAATATCACAGGAAATAATGAAATTGTCATTCAAAATTGCATTAGTTTTGCTTTTTTTTTTAATCTTCCATTTACTGTGGAGGACTAGAATGACATAAGTATTTATTTGTGCAGGTATATTGCCTGTATTATGTCATCTTCAATTTGCTTTTTATATACATAGTTCCCTTTCTAGACTTGTTCTCTAATGTGATCATATGGGGAATTGACTCTTACAAAAGCAGGGACAAGGGCTGGCATCACATTTTTCTGCTGGCCATCATTCTAGTTTGTCAAAATGCATGTAGGATTTGAAGAGCGAAGGGGAAGAGTGGAACAGTGAAGAAAACCATCTTGCATTTACACTTACTCCTGTAAGATATGGAATATGACCATCAAAACTTTGGGCTAGTCATGGTAGCGTTCAACAAAATCCATCTTGATTGCATATTAGGGCAGAGGCTCAGATGCTGAGTATACGTAACTGCTCCAGGCTTAATGAAACCTGTTTATCATATCTATATGTTTTTAAAAAGTAAATTTGAAAGTGGCATGGCTGCTCTGTATTTTCTACAAAGCTAGGTTGTCACCATTTTTTTTCACTATTAATTACTTGACTAATGGCTCAGATTTGTACCATTTATATGCAAATTATTTAATTAAGATAGAGGTTGAGCTATGGGCCCTTAGTGTTTCACTGCTTGCTCTTTTGTTCTGGTTCCTCAAACTGAATCAATTCCAGGCAGTGAATGCATAGTCAAGTATTCTTTCGTGCCCTGTACCAGAAGAATGACATGTTATGCAGTGTTAGCATTTATAAATATAGAAGTATAAGTTGGAGTGCCACTGACCTTACAGCACAACTTCTTGTTCTGTGGAACCCAAAGTGGAAAAAGGGGAATCATGAGTGATGTTGTAAGGACTGAGAATACTGTCCTGGAGCTGATTTGCTCATAGAAAAAATAATGGCATTACATTATACAAGATTCTCTTTTCCATGCTTCTGTAAGGTAATCTGTATCTAAATGCGGTTTAAAAAGTTAATAATAATAATATACTGGTGTGATTAAAATCTGTTTTATGTGAGAAGTCTTTAGACTTAGAAATGCTTTGACTAAGATGTGGTAATGGGACAGCTGAAATTGATTTGAAGGTCTTTATAAGCTTGGAAGCTTTCATTAAAAGATGCTGCAGGTCATGTAAAAGAAGGGAAAAACCTGATGAAGAAGCATAGTCAAAAATAGATGTTGGTCTCCAGTCCAAAGACAGTGGAAGTGGTGTGGGAAGAAACTCTTGGGAATCTCAGATCCATAACCAAGGTTCATTGTGGAAAGAAAACTTTCATCTTTAAAAACGGCACAATGTACTGATTAGGATTTCTGTAATTTGAGTAATAGAGGGCAATACCACATGCTAGTGCAGAAGGAGCACTACCCTATGAGAGTCAACCAGGTGATGTAGCATGCCATTCTTTTGAAAGGCTGAGGAATCTATGAGACTGAGAGATAACCACTGAAAGATGCTGAAGATGAGTAAATTGCAAATGGTATCTGAGGAGCACTTAGAGGAAGAGGCAGCAAATGAATTTTTTTGAAGAAATTCTCAGCTGCATCCAGCAAACGGTGGCAAACTGATGCGTATTTGCAGTTCCTCACCTTTCTTTTGCAATGATTTGGATTAAATGTGGGATAAGAAGCATACACAGCCTGAACACGAAGGAGACTTATGTGTTAATATAAAATAATTTGGAAAAATTCTTTCTGTTGGCAAACATGCAGAGGTCAGATTAGATATTCTTTTCGTCTCGAGGATTTTAAGTCCTTGACCACGTGGAAATTTCTTAGAGGCCATTTGGTTTCTTTTTATAGAATCATAGAATAGTTAGGGTTGGAAAGGACCGTAAGGTCATCTTGTTCCAACCCCCCTGCCATGGGTAGGGACACCTCACACTAAACCATGTCACCCAAGGCTCTGTCCAACCTGGCCTTGAACACCACCAGGGACAGAGCATTTACCACTTCTTTGGGCAGCCTACTCCAATGACCACCACCTTTATAGTAAAGAACTTCTTCCTTATATCTAACCTGAAATTCCCGTTTAAGTTTGAACCCATTACCCCTTGTCATATTAGCACTACAGTCCCTGATGAAGAGTCCCTCCCCAGTATCCTTATAAGCCCCCTTCAGATACTGGAAGGCTGCTATGAGGTCTCCATGCAGCCTT
>JBCJKH010051446.1:12704-30022 GCA_039877255.1 Loriculus beryllinus
ACTTGTTCCAACAGTTCCATGTCCTTTTTATGTTGAGGACACCAGAACTGCACACAATGCTCCAGGTGAGGTCTTTTTCGTAAAGAAAATAATGCTGCAAACATTGCAATGTAGAAATTCGACATTTCATTGCTTCCCCTACTGATACTGAAGCAGTGAAGATACCAGGCATAGTTTTCAAAATTATATTTGCAAACAACATTTTCTTGAACCATTTGGCATTTTGATGTCCAATGCATTTACAAGTTTGGATATATCGAGAGAGAATAATTTCCTGTTTGAAGCTTCTCTGCAGTGTCTTAAAATGGGGGAAGAGGGTGGTTTGTAATAGGTTCTGGCCCTATAGCCTTGAAATCATTATGTACATAACATAGATAATGGAATGGCCCAACGCAAATTAACTTAAAAGTACATGTCTGCTTTCAGCTTTACTTTTCTAGTGTTACTTGTGTATTAAGAGTGTATTAGAAAGGTTTTCTCTATGCATTTTGCCCAGAGTAATTTTGCCTAATGACTTTTGAGTGGATAAGTATTTCTTTACTTTTAACTTGATTTTGTACGCTCTTTCCATCAGTGTAGTTATTGGTAGTGTTTGTGGGTTTTTTTGTCAGGGTGGTAGGTGTTATTTTATCTCTATTAGAGCTTAATTTTACATTATTATTTCATGTTGTTTTTTTCAAATCATAATAATTTCTAAGGTAAGAAATTACGTAGTCACAAATATAAGATTGTAGGTTCTTTTATTTGTCAGGGACGGAGATGGAATATAAGCGAACATGCTGAATTTTTCAACTGAGTTAAAAAAAAATCCCAATACAAAACCAAAAGAATACTGAAAACACCAGAAAAGAAGAAACAGAAAAATTTAGACAAATTTCATTCCAATTAGCTTGTAGATGAACGTTTCTTTTTTAAGTGCTATAATCCATAAAAGAAAAATAACTCCTAGTTCAAATGCTAAGGTCTGTGTAGTGTACTACCACAGTTCAGAGGGAAAGTGTTTTCAAGGTCTTTTCATGAATAGTGTGTTATGGAATGGGGTCACTCCAAGAGGAATAATTACAGAGTGATCAGAAGATTTCTTTGAAAAGATTGTGCTAGACCTTCTGTGTGGTTTGTGGAAGAACAGAAATCAGTTTTGCTCTTAGGGTGGGCTAACAAAATGTATTGTGTTTTTACAGCTACTTCTATCTTTGCCCCAAAAGATGCATGCATCACCTCAGCAGTGCACCCAGCGTCTGTAAGGTCATTGCCTAGAAGGCAGATCTTGGAGTTGTTAGAAGTACAACATACTGCTACACCATTTGACCAATTGTGAAAGTTTAGTTTTGAACTCTAATGAGTCTTTGCTCATCTCCTGTCTTAGCACTACCAGTTGTTCAATAATTAACTCCTCTTTGATTGTACCTCTTTATGTGCTTTTATAAACTTATTTTTATTATTTTGTGTTGTATTTTATTTGTACTCAGCATCTTCGCTTTTTTCCAGTGCATGGAGTTACTAGAAAGAATTAATTTGAGGAATATTTTTTCACACAGATTGAGGATCTGTGATCTACAGTAATTCTTACTCATTTGGAATATAGTCGTTTGTTCCTGTCAGCACAGGGGCTGGTTAGTTGTTTTAAATTGCTGACTTTTGTTTTGGTTGGCATGCTCCCCAATACAGATTGAAGATCTGACAAAAATCTATTTGTATAACAGTTCAGTCGAGATAGGTGCTCTGTGTTGCCTAACAGTACGATTTGGGGTCCCCAAGATAAAAGTTGACTGAGTGCCAAGATTTTAGTAGAGCTTGTTTGTGCAGATAACAGAGGTAATCCATATTCTTCAGGTCTGTAAATCAAACAGGCAAAGAAGAAATACGTATGCACTCCGTTCTCTTAGAGATAGTGGACTGGTAGTTCTTAATAACTATAGGGACTGTGTAGCCCCTGAGAACAATGAAAAGCTGACACCAGGGCTGTTCCTATATGAAATTAGAACAATTAGAAGATTCTTAGAATGCTTCTTTCCCTTTAGCAGATAGTGCCTAAATAAATTATTCAGTGGATCTGGTTTGCGGCAGTTTCTGCTCTTTGTCTATTTAGAACCGAAGTCAGGTTATTATAGATCTGAAAGTTGATCTATAATGCAGTGGAAGAAGAAAGCCGCCCACTAGGTCTTGACTGTGTTTCTCAGGGTGATACAGACAAATATATCAACCTTAGTGGCCATCTATGGAAATCTTCTTTAAAAAAACAAATGCTGGATTCTAATGATCCTCTTCAGTGATTCTTCCAGGATAAAATGAGGTACTGAAAAATCCTGGTTTGATGAGGTGTTTAGATCAATAGTATTAAACCCAAACTAGGAGTCCTAGTGACCTAGTGGCCACTTTTTTTATAAAATAGTTTTTAAGGTACAATAATTGGTTTTCATCCCCATATGAAACATTCCCCACGTCAGCTGTATGCAACTATTTATCCATTTTTGCTGGTTAACTGAGGAATCTCTTACATTTTAGAGTTAACTCTCAAGTATCACTTTTCTAATTTACTGCAGGTCAAATTTTCCCCATCCAAGCCATGAATTTAATTTTAAAGGCTTCTTACTAGTTAAAATATGTTACTCCAAGGGCGTGTTTATGGGCAACTTGTATGTACTTTGATACTTGGAAATTCTCAGGATATCTTTGAGTATGAAATCACTCTAATTTTATATAAAGATTCTTTAGTATACAAATGTACTGGCTAATTTGTTATCCATTTACTTATAAGTATTTCCTGAAACAGCCTAATTCTTATTTCTAGCTCATATCCATAGTTTTACTGAACTGTTAATTCAGTTTCTGTGATCATGCATTTTTTATGCCTTGCAAAATCTAAATAAGTAAATAAGTAGTTCATTATACAATGTGTTCAAGATCAGCTGAAACCACCTTTTGCTCTTTGTCTTGATCTTTCAGACTGAAATGCGTCTTACCTGTTGAGTCCTTCCTTACCTTTCACTGAACTCCCTCCACCTCTTTTGCAGCAGGGTTAATAACAAAATACTTCCAACATGATGTTCATTCCAAAATGATGTTCAAGAATTTTTTTACACAAGTGTGTTGATGGACTTTTATCATCTTGCTTCCAATAAATGCCCATTTGTGGTCAGAGTCAACAGTTTGTGGAATGTTTTAGGTCATGTATTATCAGGTATATACATCCAGCCATCACCTAAACTTTTTTTCTGGGGCCATTACCTTCAGAAGTCTTTGAAAATGTTGTTTCCCTATTATAACGATTGCCATTCTCCTGTAGAACCATAAAGCTAGTAGTAGCAGGGAATAGTGGCAATGAATAAATGACAGCATGGGCTCTTCAAGATGACTGTGTTTGTTCATTGTATGGCATGTGGTCCTGCGTGACTTGGGTGAGGGAGTTTAGGAGAGGACCCAAACATCTGAACAGAGGGAGGAAGCTGGTAGGGGATGGCAAAATGAGTGGTGGGGAAGGGAATGAAGTATGATGTTTCATCACACTTTGTAATAGAAACAGGTAAGTATGGTCTCACACTGTAGAAAGCGTGTGATAAATTGAAGTAAGAAGGTACAAGCTGTGAAAGGTGGAAGACTGATAAATGATAGGAAAAGGAAAAGAGCAGCAAGTACATTCACCTGTGAGTAGGATGGTTGCTGGCATTCTCTATCTTTGTACAAACTGAAGTTGTAACCCCAGTTTATTACATAAATTTGGGTCTGTCCCTGACTGCTTAGGAATCAAAAATCCAGATATGCATTACATACTTGGATATTTTTTGTTTCCTTCTGTTCCTTATATTCATCTGTGTTGGTTTTGCATGTCAGGTGCGTGAATTGGAGTTGGAAATATTATGTTTGCCATATGCTATCAAACTTTTCTTTTTCTTTGAATCAGATCATCTGTATTTGATGTTAACAGCTTTGTTATACCAGAAGTTTCTAAACTGTGCCATGCATGAACAGCTGGTGGGGTGGAGGGACAGATGTTTGGTCAAATGGTACTGGGCCTTTCTTGCACTTCAAAGGAGCTGAGTGGGGATATAATATGATGATAGAATTCTGTTTTTCTAATCGGGGTAGTTTGAATATTTGCCATAGTTTATGAAGAGATTGGGACAGCAGATGACCTCTTTCAGCAGAAATTGGGAACTAATTCATTAGATAATCTTTCTCATACCCTGTAAAGCTGGGAACCTCTGAATTAAATTTCTATTGACAATATGTGCCCCATGGAAGAGATGTTACAATGTTCTGTGTTGTAAATTAATTGCTTTTGATATTTTAATTGTTACCATTTTTCTTTGGAGCTTCACTTCAGATTTGTTCAAATAAAAAGCGGGATAACTTTTGAATTTAATCTTTGCCCTAATACTGAGATCTGAACATCTTTCTTCTTGTGCACGAATGCTTGTTCAGTTGCTATTTAAATAAAAGAAGTATTATGTAAGCAGTAACCATCAAAGTTTATTAAGTATGAAGATCTTAGATGTACCTTAAACTCCCTGAACTGCTGATCATCAGAAACTGGCAGCCTCTACTGAAATGAGAATCATTCCATCTGTGCTCTGTTCCTTAAGATTTCCCCTTGTTATCCATTAATGGCCCCTATAGGAGGCAGAACAAGTTCTGGACTAATTGAAGCTTTGACTGATACAGCAGACTTTATGCGGTCTTACATAAAGTGAGGTTTTCCTTAAGGTTCACACTACGTTGTCTTGACAGTGAAAATCTAGGCAGCTATAAACAAGATCAATAGAAATGTGTAAGCATTGTTGGTGACAACACAGGAACAGGGACAAAACAGAAATACTCACTGAATTTTTTGAGTTTGGACATCAATATTTACTTGGAAATGAGCTACTGCCAGTATCAGTGTTCTCATTATTCTTTTTGTTGTATGTTGGTCCACTTAGAGGCAGATTTGTGACTATGTTACAGGTAAGAGGAAAATAACAAGTTAGCTGAAGCCTGTCTATCAGAAAGACACTTTAAATGACAAAGTTTTGTATAAATATACTGCCTTTCTGTCTCACTGTGTTACAAGGCTTAAGTTCTGAAGAAATAAACCAAGCAGAGGAGGGGTTGGTGTGGCTATATTTTATACAGATATGTGCAATATAATAATAACTTTCATCCATTTTATGCACTTAAGAACTGAATATTGCTTGTAAGTATTTTCACTGAATAGGGGAGACTGAGGAGCTCAAATGCAGAGGCAGTGTAACAAGGAGGACTTTAGCTAGATAAATTATAGGTAGTGGATTAGATACTGACTTTTATCTTGGCTAGTGTAAAGCAAGAACTGCTAATCGTCAGCTTGTGATAAAATTAGAAAATACCATGTCTGAACATTGGGCTATTATTTTATCATATTAGCTATTGATTTTGCACAGCATGAAGCAACTGGTTCTGTCCCAGTAATGCCTGGTGGGGAGCAACGAAGGTACGGATTTACTTCCCCTTCAGTTTGCTGCAAACTAAAAAGCCCAATTGTGACCACTTAATTACTAAAATTACTAAACTCAGACAATTTCTCCTTTTCAGGCATTGCAGTGTGTCTGTGTAAAAGTACACATGGTCTAGAAGGAAGGAAAGGAATCCCAGCTAAATCACATCAGGGCAAAAATAATGAATTCAGGAATCACGGGCAGTAAGAACAGTTTTGACTGGGCTTCCTTAAACTAAAGATCTTTTTCATTTTCCTTTTGATTAATCAAAAGTTTGACCTAATGTGTTCATGGTCCAAAATACTTGTACTGAAATACACAAAACAAGCACCATATGGGTATATCTCTATGCAAACCACCTCAAATATGCTGGTTTTCAATTTAGTTATAATTTGCATCAAGCGTTATTAAATTTTGTGTTTAATGGTGAAGTCAGAAATAATAATCTTACTCTCATTGGAGAGTTGGTGGTTTTTTGTTTACAATGACTAGTATTTTTAGCACTCAGTTGAAATTTTCTTATTCTGTTTATTATTTTCAGAAATTAAAAACAATGTATTGCTGTGCAGATGGGAAGATGCCTCAGAGAGAGTGTGTATGCTTAGTGGAAAAAGGAAAGTGCCTAAAAATAGCTTTATATGCACTAAAATCTATTTTTGGGAAGGCCCGCTTTTGTTTCTTTGCTTTAAAATAAATCCTTTCAGAGTAGCACAGATGTAGGTGGGACAGTTCAGCTGTCTCGGAAACGTCTCATTCATCTGCCTTGCTCTCATTCTAAGGGTCCAAAATGAGGTATGTCTTCATGACTTCGTTTGTTTTTCACTCTTGCAGTTCACAGTGGACAAAATGTATTATTAACAGAACTGAGCTCTGTAGAAAAATTGTACTTGTAACTGGAAAGCCAAAACCATCTTTCCTAAGTATTACCTACTATTAGAAATCCAGGGATTTGGAGAGCTGAGAAAGATGATGGTAAGATTCAGCAATGGCAACTATTGCAGTTTTTCATTACAGTTGCTGATCTCCATAGTGTCTGGCCAGCGGGTGCAGGCACAAGCTGATAAAGACTATTAAGTAGCAAGACAAAGATGGAAGTAACACTTGGATGCTTCCTTCTGTAAAAAGGAAGAGCTGGTGGGGAGTACCAGCAGATACATTCTTACTGTTAGCAACAGGAACCTAGGCTCCAGATGGAAATACAAGCTGAAACAAAGATACTGTAATGGTCATCTCATGTTTTGGTTTATCTGAGATGTTTATAATCCTTTACCATGAGCTGAATAGTTTAAAAAAATCTTAAGGCTCCTTATGACTTTTTTTCCCCTGCTTCACTGTCTTTGGGAGCATTCTCTTTAAAAGTTGGCCCTCATATTATAAACTTCTTCCCTTGGAGAATAGTGGCTCTGTATTTTCATTTTCTTGGCTCATTTGTCTGTTGGTCCAACACACTGGGCTTTATTTTCTGTTTCCAAGATTTAGCAAAAATATATGTTAATTACAAACCTACAACACAGCTTAAAGTCTTTGGACCACAAGACAATCTGAAGTAAGCGATGCTGATGTGTATAGTTGCTGCTTGTCCTCTAACCTAGCACTTGTTGGATAAATGGATCGGTCAAGTTGCATAGTAATAGGCACTATTTAAATAAAATAATTATAATAAAAAAGAATAAAAATATATGTTTTGTAAAAGTAAAATTGACCACTATAATATGTGAGTTCAATCAATACAGCGAGGAGATGAGTTGAGATGACCAGTGAAGTTTTCATAACAGAAACATAAGCTTGGTGTTATACTGGGAAAAGGCACTAGGAGTTCTCTATTCCACTGTTATCCTTAACAATTTTCCCTAAAATTTAATTTCGGAGAGAAACTTGTGGCTCTTACGTGTATACTTACTATGTGCATATGCCAGTTCTAAGAGCAAAGATCTGCTGTAGTTAAGCCATGGTCAAAATAAGCTTATTTTTGTATCCTAGTCTTGCTGATCTTTTGTTGATCTATTTGTATCTAGCAGAGACTTCTGTAGAAAAACGTTACCCTATATGACATTAGTGACTGACTTTCAGTGCCTGATGTGGCTTTTTAAAATCTGTTTTAGGAGTGAGAGGATTTAATATGAAGACTGAATTAAGTGATCATATTGGCATCCTTAAATACTTCTGCAAGTTAGCCTGGACATTAATTGAGGATCAGCGTATCTGTCAACAGCATTGGCTTAATTTTGGCTATTGCTATTCTTTGGATCCAGATTATTTGTTGATGCCACATCTGGACATGCCTTCAAGTCCAAGTGTGAACCTGTGCTATAAGCAAAAGAATTTCTCCCACTTAGCTCCCCTGTACCAAACGAATAGTCAAGTTGTGGGTTGCTTTGAACCTGCATTAGGTGTAGTCTTACAGCTGAGGTATCTTTATTTTCCAGCTGTCGTCTGAGTTGTGAAGAGATGATTATTGTCCCTCTCCAACCTTTCTCTTGCCTTTTCTTCCAGCCTTGCTGATTGAAATGACTGTGGCAAATAAGGGTCTGCAAGTTGCAAAACCTTTGTCAACAAATTTGGTCAGTATATGCAAATGTTTGCTATGCAAACCTTGGCAAAAGGAACTAACACCAGCCAGCTTTAAATTTAGCAAGCTAGGTCTTTGAGTACACACAGGGTGAATACAAGGAAGCACTAGGCTTTTCTGGAAGGCGAATCTGAGAAGAAATGAACTCAAGGGATCTCATGCACAATTTAGAGGAATTTCAGTTGACTGAATAGGCAAGTTGGTTAACTTAGCCAGCTGAGCAAATGTGTAAAGATAGGTGTAGTAATGAAATACAATCGTTTAATAATGGTCATTTGAAGGAATCAATAGAAAGCAGTTATATAAAGTACTAAAATTAGAGTACTGAGAAGTGTATTACAGGAACAGACTAGCAGACATAGGTAACAGGAGATAGCAAAATAGCTGCAGGTTGGCAGTGCAAAAGCCAGACGTCACTGTGTTTGTCTACAGAGAGGTTACACCTAAATTTGCAGGAATACTCAGTCACCCTTCATGTGTCAGCTGATGCATATGGCTAAAAAGGCAAACTTTTTTGGGCTTAAAAACCCAAAGCTGAAAGCATTTTGGACAAATTGAATTCTAATGAAAGAATGAATTAGTATATACACAGGGACCAAATTTATATTAACACCAGATTAAGAGGAATTATTCATTTCATTTGTCCTATCCAAGCCCAAGCAAAGATTATCTGAAGTTTACCATGCTTGGATTGTATTTCATTATATTACTCTTCCATAGATGTGGTCTTTTTAAATTGGAAGATACGGTAATGGGTATTCAAGCATCCTCTAAAAAATAGAAGGGGGAAGAGGTCAGTTAGTTACAGACCTTTGAATTTTGAAAAAGCTTTGCTTCTTTGGGTTATTAAGTTTAAAAGGCAGAGCTCAGGTAAATATAAGCTAGTTTTCTAAATACAAATGTCCTTTTCACAATAGAAGTAATTCTTTTTACTCCTTAAATTCGTAGAAGCAATTAGTTACAATTCTCTCATAGGTTGCCTCTTTCCTTCTTTGCCTACAACACAGTGTTGCAGATTGTTTAAACATCAGTGATGTTGGTGACACACATGGTCCACTGGCCATCAGTTTGAGGTGGAAGTAGTTTCTTTGGCAAAAGCTGCATTTTTCATGATCAACATAATATATTATGCTGTATCCTCATGGGGGTTTGTGTGACCTTCCTCCCTGCCTTCATCCCATAATGACATTAAAAGCGTGTTTGTTGATGGGTATTGAAAACAAGATCTATAGATCTCTGACTTCTACTTAAAATGGATGATAGTATTTCTGCATTAATTTCACATTAGCACTTGAAGTTTAATTTCTTTCTGCTTTTGTAAGAAGCTGACAACATTTGGCAGAGTGGCAGAATACAGGTTTTAAGTTGTGCAAATCTCTTTCAGGCTTACCTGCAAACTTCTTTGTGTGCAAACAGAGGCATGGCAATGCCAGGAGTGGCTTACACATTGTTTAATGCCATCCAATGCTTACTGTTGAACTGATTCTTTCAATCAGAAGTTTAATAAGATTTGTAAAATAGTTTTGATTTACTTTTAGACAGAAATATGTCAGCTTTGGGGTTTTATTTTCATCAGGGAATACTTGATAGTCCAGCATTGCATCAGATTGTATATTAGCACTATGTAATCATTTTCCTGCTTCTTACAGTAACATGTAAGCTGTTCAGGAACAGGAAAACCCCTTTCAAACTGCAGTCTGAAGTGTCTAGTCTGTTCTTCCTGGATCACCTATACAGAGAAATGTAGAAAACTTGGAAGCTGAAGTTTGAATGCAGTTTCTTGAGCAAATTCATTTGTTTTCTGAAGAAATTATTTCCTGGGTTTGTGTTTCTGTTTAAATACAGACTTTAAGATTGTTAAGTAGGGTCACTTATTTTTCTTCTAAATTTGTTTAACTGTATCTTTTCCATTTCTGCTCAGCAGAACTGGTTAAGTATCTATTCCGAAAGGCAGAGATGAAAGCGTACATTCTGCAGTATTTAGCAGCCCATTTGAAGATCAGGTCACTTTTTTTCACCTTGCTTTTAGCGAGAGCAATGACAAAACTGGCTGCTTGCAAAGAACGCAACATAAAATTAATTAATTCCTACAAATTATTTCTGGTTATGCTAATCTTGAGTATTTATTTACATCTAGAGCAAGGCCAAACGCTAAAACAGATGCTTGAAGGTCTTTTTTTAAACCATTTATATGTACTAGGAAATTCTAATGAGTTCTGTATGAAAACAGATGTTTGTGGAAAAATAAGCCGTTTTGTTTGTTTACACTTATTTCACCAAAACCAATCTGTTTCATCTGTTCTTAAAACATGAAGCCTGAAAAATGGAGAGGTTGGGACAAAAAGATTTGCTGGCCTTTTGTCTGAAATGCACCTCGGCTTGCTCGCCTGTTCCAGGGGCTGCTTAGTATTTTGGAGGGGGAAAGCTATTCTTTAGTTCAGGTATAAAAATGTGCGATACTTTATATCAGTTATTTGACTGATTTCTGGAAGTGCATTGGAGTGAGGGGGCATTGGCTAGTTCTGGCCTTCGCTAATGGGAGCATTTCAGAATGTGGATGGTAATTAAAGTACAGAATGCAGAATGTTAGGCCAAAATTGAATAGAAATGAATAAGTATGTGTTCTGTTGTGCAGATGTTGGGAACAGATTATTTTGGATACCTCTTTCTATCTACATCTTATTTGGTTACCATGCAAAAATCGTCATACACTGATTGTAGATTGTTTCTTCCCATTGCCTTTTCTGTTTTTTATGTTGTGATGTATCTGTATAGGTAGTAATTTAGCAAAATATCCTGTCTGCCAGGTGTGGGAACTAGCTGATTGTATTGTAATACCAGATCATTACTTAATTCATATGCAACCTAGCCTAGCACATGGAAAGCATTATAAATCTATTTACAGTGTGGCTGGTCTGATGATAACATTGTATTAAATTCCCAGGTGAGGCAATTTAAGCAATTGCTTTGCCATGTGTAGGCCATGGAAATTAACTTCTCATATGCTTTAGTAATAGACGAACTTCATTGGTATGCTCAGATTAGTAGTATAGCAGAATTCTTACAGTCTGGTTACATGTACCCTACTTCACATGTAGAATCATACAGGGGGGTGGTGCTGCAGATCACAGATCTTAATTAGTTTAAGCTGAGTTAATTCATTTCAATTCTAATTTAGCTGGGCTTGCCCACGAACACATTCAGTTCTATTGGGAAATGTTAAGGCTTGGGTCAAGTAGACAAATTGTTTAAAGCCAAATTGCCAGACAGAGCTGAGCAAGTGTATCTGTTTGAACAGGGCTTTAAGGAAATCACCCAATCAGTATGCAAAAATCCTGTTCATAAACCAAGAGAGGTCTGCCTGGAATCAGAAATTCTTCCTTGTCAGAAGGTCTGGTTACTGTAGTACATGTAAAACAGCCTCTGAAACTTTCTGTCTTGGAAGTTCTTGTAGAAAGTAGCTTAACCCTTTTGTGTTACTGTGTGTTCGTGTGCAATGCTACATTTGAATGCAAACATGTACATCGAGTTAAAAACTTATGTGCTTAGACTTTCGGTATAGGTATCTATAAGAAAATATAAAATACAAGGAAAGCTTCTGTATATGACAGACCCTTACGTGCAAAAAAACTGCACACAGAACCTCTTAAACCTATATTGAGCTGCCCAGAAATGCCTTGGATTACAAACTCTGTAAAGCTTCTGTCTTTTCTAGAAACATACATATAAAGTACCAGTAGACAGTGGTAACTGACAACTAAGACTAAAAATGTTGACAATTTCTTGATTTGCCTGGTTAGCTTATGTATAGAAGTCATTAACTATTTATAAAATGCATTATGAATTGGTTTCCTTCAAACTGTAGCAGAGTGTGTGACATTTCCAGCTCAAACTATCATTCTTGCATTTGGCTAAAGTACATATTTATAAACAGCTGATAAACTAAAAGAAACCCCATAAATCTAAACAGCATTTAATTATTGAGTTCAGACAAACTGAACTGATTTTGATAACCACGTTTACAAGTGTTAGCCAGTATTACTTTAATAAAAATAAGAATAGTAATTCAAGATATTGATATTTTGGACAAATCCTGAAAGAACAAGCGAACACTTTAGTTCAAAGGCCTTTCCTTTTATATTATTGATTCATTTGGTAGTGAAACTGTGATCAAAAGTAGTATCAAATTATTTATTGATTATGGCAAAGAGTTATACCTAATTGTAGTCAAAGGGTTATTTCTTTTTAAAGGGTTATTTCTGATTTTCAGGTCATGACAGATAATTGCAATAAAAGAACAATGATACAAATATATTAAGTTCAGTGGTGCTGATAATAAAGGATTGTAAAGGGCCTCTAAATATTATGCTATTAATATTATTTTCCTTCCTGTGCAGATACTGTTTTTAATTTCTGCCATGCAGGCTCTTATGAGTAAAAATATCAGCCAGTTAAACCTTTCAAATTAAGGATGTCTAACCAAGAACCATCTCAGTCTCTACATATAATTAGGCAACTTGTTCACTGGAGAGCAAGCTCATGAAGCATCATGCTCCTCATCTCATTCTAATAATGATAAATACATTCAACACTAACAGAATCAATGGGGCTGAGTCATTTTGTGAAACTGGGAGAGACTGTACAGTTGAACTGCTAGACCTCAAATGGGAAGATTGAACGTTAATCAGAAAAGAAGATTAGATATTTATTGGTACATATATATATTTTCCCTCCTTCTTTGATGTGTATCAAATAAAAATAGGAAAATAATATAATTGAGCAATCTATGGCAATTTGTTGGCTTTTTGGTGAAAAAAGAGAAAAACAAAATCTACCTCCATATGATATTCTTGCATACTGTGGAGTATTTTAGTCCCCCATAGTGATGAAATGAATAATTTAAACAGGCAGCTCTGATACCACAGCCTGTTTAAAGGTTCTCATTTCCTTTAATGCTGTAGACTACTTTAGCTTGGTTAGTATGAAACTGTGACAGCTGAGATCTCCAAAAGATTTGGCACAATTCATCTCTTGTAGTAGGTCCATGGTATGCTTTGTCCTTGCTACGTACATCTGTAGCTTTAGTATATAATCTAGATCTGAACACTAGCAACTGAATCACAAATCACTAAGCATTATAATAATGATGATGGGAACAAAGGGTGAACTGTGCAGACTAAAAAGCTAAAATGTGTTGCTCTGAGATGACCAACACAAGGCTCACTCCACTGCCAGGTTGCCAGTGTAAGGGGTGATGCCCCTCCAAATTTCTTTGTCACATAGGTAATGAGTTTCCCTGTGCTCAGTTTAAATTCTGGTGGGTTGTTTACTGTGCCACAGTCTCATGTACACTTTTTGAGAATGATTGTCCAATTAGGGAAGGTTTGAGGAGGAATTTGTGAAGTTCACTGGTAGTGACTACCATGGCGGTGTGAGGGAACTTACCATCAGTAAAGGAAGGCCCTACAGCTTAGTGCTTGCTACTCTTGGGTTTCTTCCTCTGATGAAGTGTAAAATTTGCCATAACCACACTCAAATGTAACAAGACTTCAGCCAATTTATTAAAAATCTATTATCTCTTTTAATAGCGAGTGTAGAAATAGTAACTGACTAAGGGCCTGTTATTTGGCCAACAGGGGATTTGAAAGCTAGACTGACGTTCTCTTTATGAACTTCGCCGTTGTTCCAAGGAACTCTGTGCTACCTTGGTAATCTTCAGACATTTGCTTTCCATTGCTTGGCACTTGATCTAGTTTAGAGTCAATATGATGATCAGTTTATGAGCAGATCTGGTGCTCATAAGCACCAGATATACTGAATAGTGACTCTCTGTCATAATCTAACCAATGACTGCCTCAGTTTTGTGGTGTTCCCAGTATCTACTGTAAACTACTGTTCACAGTACAAGGGTATTCCTTTTCTCCTCTCTTTTTCCCTTTGCTTTCTGGTCCTTTCCCAATAGGCTTTCGTAGCCTTAGTGGCATAGAAAACACCTTTAATTTTTTTACATCTTTAAGTTCAACCAGTTTTGTTAAATGTGTGTTGTTCAAGTTTTGAATTTTTTGATAGGGGAACAGCTCAGTCTTCCTTTCCTGTTTAGTGGCATCACTGCAGTGCTCTTCTGAGTTCTGCATCTAGCTAGCAAGTTCTCCAGAAAAATGCATTTGGTTCCAGCACATGCATTTCTTCAGTGCTTCTGCTATTAGTACATGTTGCCTCTCCTGGTTACCTGGTTATTAGGTTTGTGATTGAACGTTGTATATCTTGAGCTTCACTGAAGCCACTTTCATTGCTAAAATGCTGAGGGTGTGACTGTCATAGAAATGCTAAGGATTTTCATGCCTATTTGTCAAAGTACAGCAGTTGAAGAACTTTTTATTAACTTTTTACTTGCAGATCAATTTTCTTTTTTATCAAATAGGTATCCATTAGGGGGCTCTCGAGGTTTAAGATGATCAGCCTTGATACCAAGGGCTTCGGAGCTTTACTTCCTAACCCTTTTTTTCTTTTTGTTTTACAGAAAAGGTCACGAATCGCCTACAGTGATGAGGTGAGGAATGAGCTCCTAGGGGATGACGGGAATTCCTCAGAGAACCAGGTAGGATGCTAATCAAGAAACCCTAGTGGGTGGCTGGAGGGTGAAGGAGGTCACTGGCACACTGGGCTTCTCAAGCTGCTCCTTAACAGCATTAGCAACAACTCATGTGGAAGTGATACTGTTTAATGCAAAGCTGGGGTCTTAATCAACTTCAAAATGTTTCTTGGAGATCTTACATTTAACCCTTTAACTTGTGATCACTGTCTGCTATCTTGAAAAAAAATCTTTTCTTCTCTTTTCTTTATTATTTAGTACTTAAAAAATAACTTGAAACGCGCTGTTTGCCGACAAAGCCAAGGTCCTCACCTCAAACACATGTAAAAAGTACATATAATGCAACTTTGATAATAATGCAGTATAATTAAATCAACACTGGCAGGCAAAACAAATGAAAATACGCTCTCAGAATTAGGCAATACCCCACTCGGTTTCCTTGTGTGATTCCTTCCCTAAACAGATTTTTTTCTCCTTGTCCCCAAACCACAAGTTGTACTAATAAGAGCATGCTTTCATAATGCGTGTTGTCCTAGAATGCAGAGTGCCATCCATCTCTGTTAATGAAAGAAAGCTTGATAATCCTGAGACTTCTTAAAAATCTTGTACCCGTATTGTTGTTCTGGACACTACAGTGAGGGTCCTGCTAGACTACTGAAAATCATAAAGGCAATATTATTTTCAGGGAATTTTGACCCACCTGTTAATATTCCTTTTGCTGCTGAAACTTGGTTGACAAGCTGTCTGAAAGTAGAGTATTTCTTTTCTTTTTGAAAATCGTGTTAGTTGTAATCAAAGGTGTGCATTTTGGGTCAGAAATTATTTGAAAGTTTTCTTAATTATCAGGTATTCTTTTCTGACCAGATAGAATTATTATATTATTTTGGAAGTGAAAGTGAAAATTGTTTAAAAGTTTATTTTATAAATGCAGTATTAGATAAGGAAACAGATTGGAACCATGTTCTGAAATTTTTAATGTCTTCTACCTTATCTTAATATAATAGATATCTTCTATTTTGATATAAGCTCAGTTCCACTAAGGGTAAAAAAAAGAAAGACTTGGGAGACTTATCCCAATACAATGAATTTTAAGATACAGATCTCTTAAGCCTTCACCTTAGCCAGTATTTTAAATGTGCTGTATAAGTTTTAAACTCTGTAATAGGTTTTAATACATACGTTAATGAAATTATACACAGGCTAGAACTTACCTGTAGACATAACGCTTAATGTATATCAGCTCTAATAGGTGTGTGAATAATTAAATTTAAAAGATATTAATCTTCATATTTATATACCATAGCAGGGGGAGATTCCAAAATTCGAATAAAATAGACTTTCTTTTATCCCTCAGTAATGAATTTACAGAAAGGCTGATTTTACGTAAAAGAGTTTCACAGTCTCTGTGTCATGATCAGAAACTCAGTCCTGTGAAAGTGTTAAGATTCTTATTTTATTTCTTTTAAGGTGCTACTATTTTTATATTTCAAGAAGAAAATTATGTGAATTCAGACATAAAAGGGCAATTGTGATAAGAAGCTTTACTTAGAATATCTTATGTGGAGGGATGAGATAAAATATTTTATTTTCACTTTTTAAGGAATAATTAACTGGTTCACGTGCCCTTTTTGCAACTTATGATCTTTATTCTAAACCTGATGGACTAAATATGGTCTCATCTCAAGGAACCAAATGATACTTTCAACATGAGTTTTTTTCTTCCAAATGACCACTCCATAAATGGAAGAAAATTTTGTCTGGTAAAGGAGTTTTATCTAGTCTTACAGGGAATCAAAATCCTTTTCTATAACCCAGCTATACCTTTGAAAGTTCTGAATTTCTTCTTTTCTTCCTTGAAAAATATTGTGAAATACCACCACATAAGGAGTCACCTAACTTCATTTAAATATGTGAATGCCAGTATTTTTTAAAAAAAGGAGTATTTATTGTGTTGTTCCAATACTCAATGTTGCAATCTTTTTTTCTTATGAAATGTCATTACTTTTGGTTTTACTTATCTTACATGCATGAAGTTATGGGTACAGTCAGTAAATGCAAAAACTTTTGCCCGATGTTGAGCTTATCAGACTGTACAGCTATCCAAATCAAGTATAAGGTTTGGATACTTGCCATACACTGAATATGTTATATTGATGTATTTAACTCAGTAACTCCAGATCTAATGCGCTCTCACTCCAATACATTATTATATCAATAGCAAATTTGGACTAGATGGTGAATGGATGCTCAGGTATAACTTGCAGCTGTATAAAATATTTGGAGATGCTTCAAATTCTTGCTTTAACTTTGTCTGATGGAAATAAATTAGGTAGATGGACTGACCTTCACCCTAATGTTGTAGAATTTGTACTTCTGAATCGGTTTGGATTATTAAGTTTGTTAAACTGGAAAATTGTGGGTATCTTTTCCCCAATTCAGTCAGTGAACTAAAAGGAGAGAGGAGGGATTCTTCTTCTGACAGAGGAGCTGTGGAATAACATTGGCAGTTCAGAATTGCTCTTGTACCAATCTGCAAATATTGGTAAAATCTGCCAGTAGAAATGCTGGATATCTGGTTAGACTGGGGTGGCAGCCAAGGGAAACGAGGTATGAGCTGCATGTTTTAGGCATGGTCTTTGTCATCATTGTAAAAGTTTTCATAAATGGTTTTGGTGGAATGAGAAGACAAAAAGAACTTAATATA
>JBCJKH010051446.1:30122-43944 GCA_039877255.1 Loriculus beryllinus
CCTGGGATGGGGCAGCCACAGCTTCTGTGGGCACCCTGTGCCAGCGCCTCAGCACCCTCACCGGGAAGAATTTCTTCCTAATGTGTCATCTCAATCTCCTCTCTGTCAGTTTAGAGCTATTCCATCTTGTCCTGTCACTACAGTCCCTGATGAAGAGTCCCTCACACAGACACACACACACGTGCATATGTATCAGGGGTATTGATGTAGACACGTACAAATACCAGTGCAGGTAAATGGGAGGTATTTAGGCTAGAGAGAGGAGCGTAAACTAAATGAATGTACCAATATTATTCCAGTTCCCTAGTTAGAAAAGCTCTGGTTGGGAGAGATGTGAATAAAATTCTAAGCCCATTGTCAGTCCTTCACTGTGTTGCATAAATTATGTATAGCTGTTCAGTTCAATTGTTTTAATATTGTACAGGTGACTTGTAAAGCAGGGGTATTATGCAAAGGTTATTGTAAGGACCTGAATAAATACAGCAGAAGGAAACCTTCTGGGGCTGTCATTTGCTGCAGAAGGTTAGATGTGTCTTTTCCTTAGCTAAAAAAAGGATTTAAGAGTTGAGTGGTACTACTTCCTTGAGTTGTACTGCTTTCTGAAGGAACTGGAAGGGGGTAATGCACTGGGCCTTTTGGGATTTCTATGGAATAGAGACAAAGGAAGAGCAGATCAAAGAAAATGTCTGACAAAATTGAAGACAAATATGTTCCTTTTGCTTATTTTCACAGTAATACATGAGTGCTAGATAAATGTGAAAAGAAACAGCAAAAGCAACTGCCAGATGCTTTTAAAAAGGAGCTAAGAGCGTATGTGGAGGAAAATTAACTATAACTGTTATCTCAAAGGAGAGGACCCACTTGGAATAAGCATCTTTATGGCAGTTATGTCTAAAATTTGTTATGTTGCTATTGTTTTGTAAAATGATAGAACATCTGCTCAGTCACAAGGCACCAGTAAAATGCAGCTTTATGCCTAAAGCAGTATGTCAGTCCCTAACAAAAAATGTATATAATACGCCAGAAACAAAGGCACATTGTCTTTTGCAGTTGTAGTCATTTCTGACTTAATAATGGATTAAAAAGGAGGTTTTATTTTTATTTTGGGAAAAAAAAAAAATGGAAGGATTGAGTCAGCTGTGACTTTTTCAACATGAGGCTTTGTACGTTATTTGTGCCTCAGCTGGAAAAATGCTTTGTCTCTGCAAATCATATTTATGTCACTAAAGTACTTTTTAAAAGGCAGCTACTTGTAAGTACCTTGTGAAAAGGTGATGCTTAATTTCCATTTCTAAATGCAGTGTATAATCAGACGTTACATGATCATTGGGAAAACACCAGCAAGTGATACGTGCGCTCACATGACAAATGGACAAGCCAGATTTCACCTCAAAGCTGTCTTTTCAGAGAGGAAAAGCCTTCACAGGGAAATCCGTCATATAGAAAACTAATTAAGAAATCCCTCAGGAAACAATTACTGGATGGATTTGTCTCTGAATATTCCAAGCACACAACTTCTAAGTGGCTTTATTCAAAAAGTGTATTCTCTTAGATTTTTACTGTTGTGTTCACTGACCTGAACAGTCTGAAACTCTGATGCAAAATACAATTTTAAAACCTATTTTCAGTCAAAATGAGTTTATTATCCTCCGGCTTAGAGATATACATGCACATGTGACCATTCAGAATCAGTGAAACAGATTGAAATTGGCACTTTCAAACCCCAGTTTTCACAGAGCTGAGCAGTTATTATTTAATGAATGTGTGGAAGTATTCAACTGCAACATGCTTTCATGACAAATCAGGAGAATAAATATATATTCTAACACTCCTATGGTCAGAGTGAGGGTTAGGGTTAGACCCAGCATATAAAGCTAAGGCGCTATGTGTCACATACTCTTTGAAGCCTCTGAAGTCTGAAGGACTCTTTTATGTGACTGGGAATGCATGTGCTATATCATCAAGTATTAATAAGGAAGATGGAAAACAGCCATCTTCATCTGACTTCTTTCTTCTCCATAAAACCATACATTATCAGAATTTTTCAACCTCATTGGAACAGAAGATATCTTTGCTGGAGTAAATAAAATGCATGAGGATAGCCATCGGTATCTGACTCAGATATGAATAATAATACGTGATTTTTACCTTTCAGCTTCCTACAGAAACACTTTAGTTTCTCAAAAACCCTTAGGAAGTTTATGAACCTGCTCCAAAGCCTGTTGCAATTGGGAATATTTCTGGATTTGAGGCAGTTTCAGTTGAGCTGTACAAATCTGATTGATCTATTTGTATAACCTTTTGGTGAGTAAAAAAAATACTGGTTTTCAGATGTGGTGAAAACTCGAAGACTTAATTTTTAAGCTGTTAAGATTCAAGTATTTTCTGGATTCTTAGGCAGCAGATATCTTCTGCTTTGTGAAAGGAAAGGTACAAGTCCCAGTGCCCAGCCTGAAATTCATTGTGATTGTTTAACCAAAGGATTGACTCTCAGCATTAAGACACTGTATTCCCAGGCTGGAACTATTGTGCGGAGGTGCCAGTGTCTTTCATTATGATCTTCTTGGAAAGCTCCACCATCCTAGTCCATTGTGGTTCAGTCTGTGCTATTTCAGTGCATTCTCAGGCCTTTGAGAAACGAGTCTATGATTCTATGAGAAAAAGAGGTGGAGAAAGGCTGGCATAAGCTTTGCTATCACACTAAAGCAGTGATCTCACTAAGGTCTTCTGGCAGTAGCCAAAGGACAAGTGTTTCTTCAAGATGTGGAAAAGAGAAAGGTGCTACATCACAAGTCACTATGCAGTGGTGACATGGCTTCTCAACAGGGCTGCATGGTGTGTGTGGAGCTCCTCACTGAAGTGGCTACATGATTTCATCTCCAGGAATGGGTTGGTTTATAGACAAGTGGTTAATTTTGCATGAAGTTGGGCTATGGACCATCATTTTAGGTGAATGGTAGCCACAGATGTAAAAGGTATTGGAAGGGTTTAGGGAAGGCTGTACAAGGTGAAAAGGGTTGGTAGGTTATACCTTAGTTGACTTGAGGTGGTAACGCTGAACTTGTATGTAAGCAACTTGATATTCTCTGCAACTCGATGGCCCTCTCTACTGGCAAGCCAAGAAAGAGCCGGGTATGCCTTCATTAAAGAGGGTAGGAGATGCAGATATGGGCTACAGCTGATCTCTCTGTGTAGCAAAGGTACTAAGAAACCTGTAAATGCTGCCATACACCATGTTGAAAAGCTGAGCTCTTTTCCTGGGCTTTCTCCAAGAAGGTGGTGCACATTTGGTTCAAATATTTACTTATTTTGAGCAGAGGTCAGGAGTGAGCCATGGGCACTGAAGGAAATCAAATCTTTGAAAAGAAGGAGTACCTTAACATGAAGTAAACTTATTTGCTTTGACTGGCAACAGTCATTAAAAACCGTTATTACATTTTGTGTCCATTCTGTCCACCACTTAGCCATTTCTTTTCATTCTGAAGGATTATAACTGAGAACGAATGAGTCTTCTCTAATACGGCCAGGACACAACAGAACTGTGACAGAGCTGGGTTATCTTTCTCCCTCATAGGCAAATCTTTTCCAATTGTTCAACAAGACGCTGTTCTGTATTGTCATGACATCAGTCTTGACGCCTCTGAATACTGAGGCTCAACATTAAGCAACTTGTTTATAAAAGTCAGGCAGTAACAATTAGAGAGTGTTTAATATGCTTCCCCACTAGAGTCCATACCCTCTCCTCCCACTTACTGATCTTCCCAGTGCAGTGTGAAGTTATTTGTGTCTTCAGAATGAGCAAACAGATCTTTTCAGTGGAAGGGTGAAAAATTTCCTGAGTGCTGCCATATAGAAGTTGGCATCTGTTGCTCCATAGAACAGGATCTCTGCTGCACTGATCCAAGCATTTGTCAGTCCCAGAGTGGAGGATGGCAGTCCGCAGTGTCTGAAGAAGAAGGAGACTATCACACAAAGCTTCCCACTACAGAGAAATTGCTGCATCTGTCATCATCCTTTCAACCTAGCTAATACAGTTGTATTAGCCCTGTGCTCCAGGTCCTCCCACAACTCCAGCCCACCTCCTTTTTAGTGTGAAATGTGTTTGAATCTTCAAAGTAGCTACATTTCAAAATACATTTTGTTCAGTGCCAAGAATATTCACAGTCCTTTGGGATAAAGCAGATCACAAAGCCTGAAATGGATCTGCAATACGTTAGGGGGAGACACTCGTGATGAAGGGTATTGGATAGATTCATAACCTGAGTGGCTTCAAGAAGCATTACAGAGTCTTCCCATTTGGTTAATACATTTCCACATAACTAGAGTAACAGGTCCTCATCCTACCTCATCATACCATCCAAATAGAGCTAATACAAACAAGGTTTACATAATGCTGAACGAGACAAACAAGCCAGTGTCTTTCAGAGCTGCTCATGTGCATGAAAGAAGTAATCAGAAATACTAGAACAGCCGTTTCAATCCCTTGAAACCAAAATCAGCACCCCTGTTGTAATTTTCCAACAAGATTCACAAAGTATGGTAGTCACTCACAAAATGGCGATGAGAGGTGGTGGGGCATAGTAACTTAGAAACCAGGACAACTTAGGCTGTGGGAAAATCCACTCTGAGGGTATTTTCTGGCTGTAGGGGAAGCTGAACTGTTGGGGCTTCTCTCTGCAGAAGCTCTCCTGCCTTCTGTAATACCCTGAAATGTCCTTTGCACAAGCAACCACAAATACAAGCTGTTGAGGGGATGGCAGCCACCGAGGAATGTGGAGTACCTTGGTTCCAACGTGTTGTACAAAAATAGCACAGCTCCAACAGGAGAGCTGCTCTGAGGCTTAGTGAGTAACCTCCTCTCAGGTTTGGTGTACAGGTTCAGGCTTCTCCTTCACCATCCTTCATTGAAGAATGCCTAAGAACAGGAGTCTAAGCCAGTTACTTCATTTCCAGAGAGTGCTGCTCTTAGTTCTTCCCTGGGTAGGCTGGGTTTAGATCCACTGAAAATGAATTTTTTGGAACTGAAAAATCATTTGTCCCCTAGCACTAGTAGCAGCCAACTGTTCATGGTGACAGGAGAGTTATCTAAAGACCAGAAAGATGAGTTTGGAGATAAACAGATTGTATTAGCAAGCGTTTTTTATTATGATATATTTAAATTCATTTTAGAAAAGGCTTTCTTATTTTATAGTCAGTCCAAGAAATATATTTCAAGTGAAATTTCATGAACAAGTAGTAGTTGGTACAGGCGTCTCAAATGACACTGTCCTGGGTAGGGGCTGAGGTTTCCAAATGACCATGAAGAAAAGTAGCAAATACCCTCAACTCTTCAAAGGTTGCAAAGTATATTGTGGTCTTAAACTATGTATAACCCAAAATAAGTATGCTGGCAGCTGGCAGACTGTACTGTCGTTAACCAGTGGTCTGCAGACTGTGGTTTGCAAGAGGAAAAGCTGGAGTACCAAAGCTTGATGATGTTGCTGGACGCAGTGCTTTCAATTAAAAGTTTGATGATAAGTGTCCCTCATCATCTGTGGTAGAGAAAATTTGATGGTATAGTCTATTATCCCTAAATATTTGGATGTCATTGCCAGAAACAACCTCCAATTCGAGGAGCTATTCTTGAAAGTGAATGAGAAACTGCTTGTTGCTATAGCAGCCCACCTTGGTCACCAGAGGTAGGAAGTGTGTAAATATTCTGACCATTGTTGGTTTTTCACTTTTTCCATGTTAGCTGGATGCTGAGAAGGCAAAACTAAAACTGGAAAGATGGGCTTCCCGAGATGCTGGCAGTGGCGGTGGAAGAAGTGAAGAGCTGGAGTCAAGTGGGGATTGCGATGATGAAGATGGCTGTCAAGGATCTGGTGACAGGATTCACACAGCAGGTAAATACAGTTTCTATAGGCACATACAGAGGTTGAGAATCTGGAAACATCCCTCCTTACGTCAAAAAAAACCCACCTCACAGCCCCATACCCCGAAACCTACTGTGTGCATTGAGTTGTTATTTATTTCCCAGGAGTGGTTTAAACAGGCTGTGTTGTTTTCAAGACTTATTTTGTCATTCTGGCCACCAGCATTTATCAAATCCTTTGAAAGTTTTGTGGCTTTTAGTGCACTAGTTAAAGTTATGGCTTCGCTTGAATAATAATACAACTGGTTTACGTGGCAATTTGTATGTTTTTCTAGAAAGTATGTGTTGTGTTAAATCAGAAATCCTTCTCAACTAAAATGTCAGGTATGGTATTACCGACTTTCTTGAAATGTACTAGTGTTCCTTTCTCTTTCTCGGCTGTGTTCATTAATAAGTTTAAATAAATTTGCTTTAGCTTAAATTGCGTGTCCATATGCACATACATTGTATATGTGATTTGCGGTGAACAAATATTTTGTGACTACTTAATTTCTGACTACAAAGTTGTGATAATAGTAGATTTGGGCTTGCTGTGCATAAAGTGTGTCAAACTTTAGCTACAGACCAGGGGGTGAAGTTGGTCAATTTAATTCCCCAAGATCTAAAGAAGGTCGGTATCATTTCGTATAGCCCTGGCAGAGCAGATCATTACCAGACACAAATCTGTTCGTTACATGCCGAGGGTTTATAGCAAAATAAATAGACTGTCATCATAAGTTCAGAAAATTGTGTGTTCGACCCACGATAATGTGTAAAGGGCGTTTAATAGAGTTCAGCATTTATTCGTTATCTGTATGCGGACAGAGACGGCGGTAGCGTTATCAGCCTCATAAAAAAAATTCAGTAGTTTTCTATGCCACGTGATGTGCCTCACAGAGACACACACACACACACACACACACACATACACGCGTGCACACACACATACACACACATCCCCCATCTCGCTCTCTGCGGCACAGTTTTGATTTTAGTCACAGCAGAAGGCTTAGCCACAAGAGATTCCACTGGTTCAGACCAGCGTAAACCAGATTTATGGGGTTTTTTTCTCCCAGCCTACAAAGGAGCAGATTACCTCTTGTATCGAATTCCGTATTGCAAAAAAAAAAAAAAAAACCAAGAACACAAACCCCAAAAAATCATCTTTGTTTCAAAAATACGCTGATTATCATAACCTAAAATGGTGGCTGCACATGGCTTATTGCTGCTTGCATTTAAGCGGTGAGCTTTATAAAAATAAGGTTTCAAAATAGAAACGTAGAGGTAGCACATTTTCAGCAAGAGCATTGTTAAATGGGGGAAAAATACATCTTTTGTTAATTTGAATGAATATCTTTCAGCCAATGTTAGAAAAAAAACCCGCAAACCCTCTCCCATTACTTAGCTTAGCTGCAAATCCCATGCAGGGCTTAAATTCAGCCATGCAGCACAAACAAGATAGAACATTTTTGTTTGGGACCTATTGAAAAAACAAATGTGCAGCATTTTAAAACTCTCATTGATTATAGCAGGGTGGCATGCCCAAACGGGCTCTATTGCGGGAGAGTAGTTTTAAACTTTGGCCCTTTAAGTATCATAGCCAACTGAAGAATGGTGGCCTCAGAAAGAAAAGATAGCTATGTGATCAACTCCCAGATCGTCTCTTTCTAAAGAGCCTTAATGTTTGCCTTTTTGGGGAAAAAAGGGGGGGAAGATCTGGAAAAAGAGACCAATTTATGATAGGCCAAGCACTTGAATTTAAGCGCTGGTTTCGCAGAAAATGCAGTTTTCTTTATACCAAATTCTAGCAAAGTTTCTTTAGATATGTACTAAAGAGCCATTTCAGTTTAAGTCTGTGTGGTAGTAGCCCTCCTAATTACATCTTGTTAGAGCCTTGTTGTCCGTTTTGGTGGCGGGGTGAGGCATACATTCAGTTCTAGACGAGCCATGTGAAACAATAGAGAATAATGGAGGTTCTTTGTTTGCTTCATGCTGGTGAGACTTTATTAGTAGTAAACATTCTCAGCTTACACACGTGTTGAAAATTAGTGTTATGAAACTGTAGGTGAAGTATCAGCATAACCTGAGATAATGATGTGGCTGTTGTAATTTTGAATTCAACTGGAATTGGTGAGAGAACTGTAATTTTTTGTAAAGAGCCACTCTTATGCAGGCGTTTGTTGTGAGTAATTATACGTTTTGTTCCAGTACAAATGATTTATCTATCTCTCTAAGGGAAGAGCATATTACAACATAGTTTGATAATCAGGCTGGGCTTATATTTAGTTTAATAGTAAACCTGCCAGAGTAATGTTATTAATAGTGCTAGATTGTGTTAATTTATAAGCATAAATTGATAAATATAAATGTATATGCTATGTAAGTAGACACAGACACACTGTGTGTATATGTGCACACACTGAGTAGTAGTCTAGGAGTGGGTCTTTTCTGTGGGAAATAGTTTTTGTGTTGTTCCTTATTCCTTTGTCTATTTTTAAATATGGTATGCAATAAATAATAATTCTGAGATATTTATCTAAGCTGTTCCCTTTTTTTTTTAAGCTGGAAAAAACCCTCTATATGAGGTTCAATAATAAAATTAGATAATATAGTTACAATAGAACTCAGGTATATAAAAATTGAAATACTGTGTACATGCTATAAAGATGCAGTCCTCTATTAATAAGTTAGATCTGCTAGTAAAATAAGAAATCAGTTGTCACAACTAAAATATACAGAAAACATTCTGAAAACTTGTATATACAAAACCACTTCAGCTGTACAATCTTCGAAGAGAGGAATAGTAAACTTGTTTTTTCTTTATAATATAGACTTCTATGAAGTCATTCCCCTTTATTTCATGATGGTGTCTTAGATGTGGTTTAAAAGAGAATTTCACACTATTCTCTTTGTTTAATGTGACAGTGTGAGAAAGTGATCTTTATTCGTTCAAAAAACTCTGCATGTAGTCTATGTTTAGGTTCTTTTAATGTGTTTGTCTGTGATTTTTAAATGCTAAACATGTAAACAGATAAATTGTCAATGTTAATTCTGTATCCTGTCACACAACTGATCTTTCTTTCCTGCCATTTCTTTCCTTTTTATCTTTTCTGTGCGTTCATGTTGCAGTTGATAAAATTACGTGAAGAGGTGAGTACTTTCTTGCTTTTTGTTGTCTAGCTTTCCCTTTAAAGCTGAGTTTCTAAATCTGAAGTAGATCTTTTTGTTCATTGTTGCAGGGAAATCTACACAAAGCAAAAATATTGATTACATTGCTTTAAAATATTCACTGTTGTGCCTCTTTTTCCCTAATAATTGTATACTTACATGGGAATCTCTAGATCAAACCTTAGAAATTAACATTCTTTGATAGTGGAAATTTTTTTAAAAGCACTAGAAAAAGAAGGGGAAAAAAACCCCAGTATTATTTGATCTCTGCTAGAATACCATGATCAAATCAGGTACAGTAATAACCATGTTTACATCACAAAATCTTTGATAGGGTAAATACATTTATATTCTGGTATTGAAAGTGAAAGCATTGCTTTAGTAAAAACCTGTGCTGAAACACTGTAAAAAATTACACAGTATTTCACAATGGTTGACTTTGGTGTGAGGTATTCAAGTAGTTTATGTATTATGCTGGATATTGTATATCCACTGCAAACACAGTACAGGTAGACCTACACACACATATCAGTATTTATTATGCATTTGTGAGTGCTGTAGATCTGTAGGTGTAACACTAGAGATCAGTATTCCAGAACACCTTTCTTCCAGTTATAAAATGACTCATAAATATTTAGAGAGAGAAGCCTGTTTTAATGGTCAGTTCCTCAAATGTTTCAGTATATTTTCTGAAATTAATCTTCTCTGTTACTCACTGCTGTAGCAAAGCAGATATCTGAAATGCTTTATTATTATTATGTCCTCATAGATACCAAGAAGGTCTCAGTAAAGTCAAGATTACTTATGGGTCAGATTTCTGAAGGGTTTTATACAGGGAGTTGGAACCAGTGAAGTATTTGAATAAATATATTTAGAAGCACAAGTATTTTAGCATCACATATTTGTCTGATATCTTTTTTTTTTTGAAACGTGTTCCCAGACATATCAGTATTGAATACTGAACTCTGCAGGAAAGGATTTGTAAGTTTTAGAAATGGTGATGACAAAGAATTGTGAAGTAACCAGATTAAGGACAATTACAGAGAATTCTTAAAAACAGTAAGATATTTGTGATGTAAAGATTGTTCCAGTAGTTCCCTGAACGCTTTGTTTTCCCCTCTTCTTGTGGAGCTGATATTAATATGTTAAAGCTACAAAGTAAAACGGAAAAAAAAAAAAATTAAACAAAATAAACATGTAACCACATGAAATCCCTCCCACCACTGCTGAGCTCCCCTCCCCAATAGTCCCAGTATTTAAACAGATGACAATATTGTTGCAAGGGTTTGTATAGCCTGATTTCTGAGATTTTTCAGAAGAACAAGGTTCATTCTCTCATCCCTTTACAACACATGCACGTCTGCTCCTGTGCTTTTGTAAAACAATGTTGTAGGCTCATTTTTGCTTGCAAACATATAGTTTTATAAACATAAAGATTCCTAATTTATAAATTTACTCTGAAATTGAATCAGATACAAAGAGCAAGGCTGCTACTTAACTGCTCTTCTTTTTGAAATGGCTATGAAGGCAAATAAAATTCAGGATGCTATTGCAACTTGGGATCTATACTGAACTCAGTCATACCTTATGGAGCTTTTAAATCCTCTTTGTTAGCCACCTAGAAAAAATTGACATTGCTTCTGGTAATTTTCTTCTTTGCTTTTTCTTGCTAGCCTCATAAGTTACTTGTTCCTCTCTCTGCATATTGTGAAAGAGGCAGGAAATAGAAGCAAATAAAGGGATTTGGTGTTTTTTCTAGGTTGATTGTACAGGTAGAGAAATAATTTGATAAACAATTGTTAGCATTCTGTTCTCTGCGCTTAGTACCCACTATGTGCTGGATAGGTTGTAATTGCAATGGTGTTTTTATATCCAATGCAAAATGCACATTAAAGTTTAAATGAAGTGTAGTACGGTGACTCAGGCATAATTCTTAACTCATCACATAGTGAAACATCAAGGCATCCCCAATTATAGTTCTCCTAAGGAGGTATGAACTGATCTTAAAAGAAATTGTGGTTTGCCGTAGTGTTTGTTAATAAAACCTGTGCTTCCTCTCATTACAGGGCTCTATTCTAGCACACTTGCCGTACACAGGCTTCCACAGAGGCTGTGTCATTCTGTCTTTTGAGCTCCTGAGATCTCAGTTTGAATCCAGCCCACATGGAATGACTAAATCTCTAGTGATAGCGTGCCACTTTGCAAAACTTCCTTATATAACTCCAGATAGAAGCTGTTTCTGAAGCTGCAAGATGCACTGAATCACCTCGCTGCCCAACCTCACAGAGAGCAAGGGATACTGTGGGAGAAGGAGTTTGGGGAGGGGTGGGAAGCAGTTGGAAGCATCAGCTGCTATGATAGGGCACTGATTTCATAACCAAAGAATAGGATGTCTCCAAACCCGAACAATATAAATAACATCACCCTTTCTCATAAAAATTAAATTTCATTATAGAATGGCTTGGGTGGAAAGGTTCTGAAATCTAGTAAGAAACAGCTCTGAGTTAATGTTAGGACCAAGTTCACAGGGCTTTAATATTCTAATTGCTCTTAGTAAGACTGAACTGTGGGCTTCTAATTTCCTTTTCAGGTTAAATGTGGGTTATATAGTATATCAAAATACACAGTCAAATGTTAACTCTTTCACTTATGTAGCTCTTCCACATTGTAATGTGAAATATTATTATAAACACCCCACCTCCCCCTTAGCATAGCAGGATAGTCTTTTCATTTCTAGTATACCACTACAGCGTTATACATCTGTTCTGTAATTATAATCTTCCATTCTTTGTGCTCACTCCCAGCCTGTGTTTTCTTTTTAAAGTATCTTCTAACTTTTAAGATTTTTGCCTTCTAAACTCTTTCTTTATACCTCCCCCTCCTTCTCTTCTACTTTTTTTTCTTGAGAGACATCTATGTTATAGTGTTAGGTTTCTGATGTTTTTTATTAAGTTTAAAATGTTTAACACCAGTTGTTCTTTAATATCATTTGGGGGAGGGCAGTATTTGGAGAAAGGCACTGCAGGCTTACCCTTTTTCTTCCTCTTCCCTTCTAATGGGCACTGGAGAGGAAACAGCAGATGTTACGAAAAGGTGCCTTTTAAAAAAAAATTAAGCAAAATTAACACTAATTATCTAGATTGACCATGAGTACTAAGAACATGGAGCACTCTAGTTGCTGTCGTGATTTCAATTACAGCGCTGTAACTTATGGTTTTAAATTTTATTAAGTGCTTGTGCTGATTCTTTTCTTTTTTTTTTTCTTGGTGGCCTGCCCCCCATGAATGCAAAAGGCTTTTTTGCAATTTACTCTTAACCTATCCACTGTGTATTAGACAACTCAATTAATTATTATAGACTGTTATTGCAGCTTTCCTGACCTTCACATTGGGTCCTATCTGTGCTGATCTAAATGCATTGTTTTAATGATTTCCAAAAAAAGAAAAAGAGAGGGGGAAAAAAAAAAAAAGGAAAAAAAAAATTCAAGGCAAGCTTTGATGTGGCTTTAGCTGCCTCGATCGTCTGGCCGCATCTCAGAGATGTGTCACCTATGCCGGGAGGGAATAGGGAAATCACGTTTTGAATGGTAATGATAACATACTAATCACTTCCTTTCTTTGAAGATAGAAGCGAGATATTCTGTCAGCATCCCTGGCTGCTAGAGCTTGGAGGCACTGGTCTAGGTGTATTAGCTTAAGTGTGCATGTCAATACAGCTTGCATCTCCCAAGATCCATAGGGGCTCATTAGAGCAAGGTAGATCGTTTCGGTAGACAGCCACTCAGATAATATGTATGGCACCTCCTTTTTTTATTATTATTAGAAAGCATTGCTTCATTTTTAAAATGACATCTGTCAACAAGGCAAAGTTGTAGGAAATATTTTTTGTCAAATACCCAAAATGTTGTTTTTTTGGGTTATGGGTTGCTCAGAAAGGTGTGTGTGTGAGTGTTTTACTGTGAGGGGGGTTATGTTTTTTGATGACTTGATTAGGGCTAGTTTGGGATGAAATTTCCACAGAAAATGAGCTTACATGTTGAAATGTTGATGTTTTAGGTGGAGAATAAACTAATGAAAATAATAATTTTTTCACTATTGTGGACTCCCCAAGTAAAAATGTATTGGAAGATACATTTTCACTACAGTTTATTGTTTGCTCATAAATCAGTTCTGAGAAAAAATATCTTATGCCTGTGTTTGTGTATGTTATTTACATATTCATATATATATTTAGGCATAAGAGATGTAAATCAAGAAACCAGTGTTTTGTTTCTACATCTTTTTATATCAAGCAGTCTAAAGAATATTCTTGCTGTTCAGTATTCTGTAGGAATAGCTTGTTGTTTTTATCACCTCACTTGAGTAGTACACATAAAGGAAATATATCCTCTGTGGAAAATTAAGTTCATTTTAAAATCTGCACTTGTATTTAAAGCGGTGGTTTCATCTGACTGTAGTTGAATAGAAATTATGGGTGCTTGCATACATGTGTCACAGGAAAATCTATTTTGGAAATGCTCTTCAGACAGATTTCCTATGTAATAGTCACACTCTGCTTTATGGGTTCATGTGAAGCACATATTCCATGTTTCAAAACAAAAATGATTGGTACACATAATTATGGTTGATCATAGAACCTGCCCCTTCCTGTGGTCCTTGTAACAGGCTCCTCCATAAAATATACGTGGATATTTTTATGTTTTGGAATATGAAAGCACAATTAAAAAGGGGGGGGGGGGAGGAGAACATTGTATACCGCTGG
>JBCJKH010051449.1:0-70547 GCA_039877255.1 Loriculus beryllinus
ATTGGAAAACTTGCATTGTGGTAAAACACACCCCCCCCCCCCCCCCCCCATGCATTGTTAATGTTTGAAATTACTTTGACCCTTCCATGAATGAAGGCAGCTGTTTTGTACTTAGAAACATGTCATTTGTGGTCCTCCTCTCCTCTCTTCCATGCTCTGGTGGCTGTACAGAGGTTTTGTACATTAACCTCTAACATGTATTGAGTGTCACTGCTGTTATGCTGACAGCTATCAATCCTGTGAGCTCATCAATGCCTGCCATTCCATGTGCACACCAATTTCAGAACTTTTGACTCGTGCAAAGCTTGAGGAGGGCTGTGCATCCTCCTATCTTCTTACAGGAAACAGTGCTCTTTGCTCCTCAAAACACACTGGGACACAGTAAAGTGCCATGTGTGCAACAAACATAGGCCTGGGTGTCCCCTGAAAGGAGTGTGGGAAGCTGTGCTGGGGTCTTCTTCCCCAGAAGTGGAAGGAGGATGCTCTGGAGACCACCATTGTGTGCTGCAGTCTCCGTGAAGAGCTGACATTTCTGAGGGATAGGAACTGCCCCCAAAGTGGTCAGAAGAAGGTAAGAAAGGCTGATAAGGGCAAGGAAGAACCCCTTCCTCTACCCACCATCCTCTGAAGTCCCCTGATACCATTCAGATGGTTTGGTAATGCCATGGTGCTAAATAACATGTGATAACTTTTTTTGTAGCAATATTGAGAAACATTCAAATGGTGTTGCCTGTCACTGAAATACACCTAAGGCAATCTAAAATGCAGAGAAACGTCAGAGTGACCTGTCATTTGAAGCCACATCAGCATCCTTTTAGAGAATAGCATGCAAAGATCTAGACATTTTTCCCCTCACTCAGTAGACAAAGTGAATTAACAGTGCAACTGCCACAGCCAAAATCACATGCTAGAGTTGAGAACTACTGAACAATAGCTTGGGATATCATGGATCAATAAGCTTTAGTTTCACAAGGTGGATTTTATCAGAGCACCAAGCTTACCATGCGGGAAAACTCATCATTTTAATTACCATTACTGTGCATCTCAAAATCTTTCCTTTACAGAAAGCAATGGCATCTCTAATGAGAGAGTGCTCCAGCACCTCAATCTCACTGCCAGCCTTATTATCCACCCTTTCTGATGCATGTTTTTCTGTGGTCTTGCTTTTATGCAGACAAATCATGAAGGAAGAAAGACTGTCCAAGTATTTTCAGTTATGGCATTCTTTGTTTTAATGATTACATGTGAAGGAATAATTATCCTGGCACTACTGAGCAGAGCATAGGCTAGGAGCTTTTTATTTGCCAGTTATTGTTTGTATTATAAACTCTAAAGTGAAATGACGCAAGTGCCCTTTTCGTTGTCATATTGTTTGCTTTAGTTTTCATTGGATCCAATCCAACAGCACCTTTACGTAGGCTCCTGTATAATTAAGATAGTGTGCACAGCCTCTAAAAGGAAATCATTAAGAGCCTCTTGTGGAGAATGCACTGATTTCCATGTCTGTGCCTTTTAAGTGGATATAGCTCACACTCCATTGATTAACTTCTTGATAGTCCAGATATACTTCAAATATTAATCCCATGTTAAGCTTCCAAAGCAGCTTTCAGCTGAAAAAGCTTAAACCGGTTTGTAGGCTGCTTCTGCATTGAAACAGCCCTGTCTCTTAGGCTACAACTCACTCTGGAGGACATTCCTCCCTTCTGCATCTAAGGGGGCAGTCAAAAGAGCACTGTAAAATTAAACCACACCTGTGATATGAGGGAAAAGCTCTGCTGCTGCTGTGCTCACTTGCCATGAGTTCAAGATGAGGATGATTTCTTTCATCTTTAAAACCTATCAAAAATTTGTAGACCCCAGGGGAGATTTGACATCTGAAACTGGTTACTGAAGTAAAAAACCAAATCAAAATACAACATACATTTACTATAATGCATGGTTTTAGGTGATCAATGCACCACAGTAAAAATGGTTGTTAAACAGGTATTTGCTAAATCTGCAATTTAAGACTAAACATTAAGTGTGTTAAACCAGGAACTGCTTGACCCAACATGTTTCAGCTAAAACTGTATCAAAGTAATTATAAAACCTGATTAAACAAAGCTTCATTCCCACATGCAACTCCACCTTACTGCCTTGGCAAAGCTGTAAGATGGTAACACCCTTTCACTGGTTTTCACAAAGCACATTAGCAATTAATGAAAGCAGAGTGGAGGAGTTCATGTTTATTTCCAACAGGCTGATGGTGTTTAGGGAATCAGTGCTCTCTGACCAAGGGTGGTGGTTCCAAAAGCACTTTGAATCAGCTCCTGTTTTCTGTCTGACTTCAAAGGCAGCAGACTCAGTCCAGTGCTGAGGACCTGTACCAGTCACAGCCATAACACCAGAGCCTAAACCACCCTCCTCATCCTCTCCTGCCAAGTAAGACCTGATTTGCTTCACAAAAGGTCCTAGTGCTCTCAGTAGCAAAGTTCTGATAAAGTATTACCAATTCAGAAGACAATTAGAAAACCAAGTATTGCTCTAAGTAAAGATAACTGTTTTTCACAAAGTCCAAACTTCAGCAACTTGTAAGTATTTTGTGCACTGATGCAGTCCTAATACACTGGTTCTTGAATGCAAATGCTTTGATAGGAATTACACTGTGACCAAATCCATCATCTGAGTTTACTGCTTGTTGGAAAATTTAATACTGAGCATTCAACAGAATGAGCTTCCAGCTGATCTCATATTCACCCCCAAGTAGACTGTAGATGAAGTTTCAAAAACTGTGATTAAAGCAATTGAAATAGTTAAAAACTCCATCCAAATAGGCTTCATCTGTACCATCAAGGACCAGCTGAACAATCTAATTTCAATTGTATTCCAACCTCTCACCCACTTCTGGAAAACAGCAAATATTTCTTCCACCCCCGGCCTTTGCAAACTTTCCGTGCTTCTTCTATTTAAATGAAGAAAGAAGAATGCACATTTTTTCAGACTACTCACAGTATCCCAGCCTCAGGAATTTGTCTTCATATAAAGCCACCACGGCTGCAGTGCATTACCCAAGTATTTTTTACCCTTTGCTAACACGTCGGAAATAGAGAAAGGAAGTGAATGACAGCATGCCCTCTTATTTATCAGAAAAATAAGCTACTATAAAAAATTTTGCAAGAATATATTAAATACAGCTGGATTCTTGAGTCTCCTATTCTTTCTTGACTGCTTGATTTTTGTGATATGTATGGGATTTTAAGTAATTTGGCATTTCCAAACGGTTAGCTCTGGGGACAGCATTCTGCAGTGCTCCAGAGGTTTCAGGGACTGTCCTGTATCAATTTCCAAGGGATATTATGCATGCTGGTGCTCCAGAAGTATTTTGGCAAGGAGGGTTTATCCTTAGGCAAAGGTGAGCTTCACTCTTACAATGAGTAGGGGCAAAAACAGGTCAGAGCTCTTGGGCACACTCTTCAGCATAAGGCAGCTTCAGAGAAAAACCATTAAAGTTGTTCAGGTTAGCCCATGACAAAATGGATCTCACAAACACCATAGGAACCCTGGTGGAGTAGTGGTGTCTTTAGGAAACTGATACATTTTTGCTGTCTCTCAACACCAGATAACAAAACTTTATTAGAAATCTAAACAGCATGAATACAGTGAACAACTACTGTGCTGTTCCTAACTAGGAGTGGCAAGCTGCCCTACCTGAGAGGATACAGCACCCCATTAGGGGTAGTTTTAGCAGGTGTGAAAGGTACCAGCTAACTTGATTTCTGCTATTGTTTTTCTCAAAGAAATATACTAAAGTAATTAAAAATTAAGTCCTTTCTTCCAGATCTGCAATGGACCAAATTACTGCAGCTATGGTTGTTCCCCAGAGAGAGAATAGCCTGTCCTTGTGTCTGAATTTTAAACTATTCAATCAGGACTACCAAATTTTTCAATTATACAGATCCAGAATAAATTTTTCAGTAAAGCAAAAGGAAGGAGGGAAATCAGTAAACCAAGTCCATTTAAAAATGGTGCAGCATTCACTCTCTTGAAGAGACATGGGATGTGGGCAGCAATCTGGTGAATGTCACAGGTTCTACATAAATCTCATAAACCAGTGCCACCCCATACTCGTGGCATTTTAGCTCAGGCACTGGACTCTCCCCATTGTCACCAAGCAGTAGCTCTGGCCTCGGGCGTCAGTAAACCTGGTGTTCTGACCAGAAACACTTAAGACTTTGAAGGGGGAAAGTAACTGTTTTCAGATACCTGAAAAATTGTGCCAGAAGAGGAGGAGAAGGATGTTCAGAGTGCAAGAGTCTGTTTCATTGTATCACAACCCGAAATACTATCATAAACCAGTACTATTAGAGAAAAATGTTAACTTTCAATTTTCCCTAATTAGCTATTTCCATGATTAAAATGTTAGTAAAGCTTCAGTAATAAATTGCTGAAGCTGTGAAGTCAGATGCACGCTCATTAGCACAGATGTTTAACTCAGCCTCTTTTTCTTGTGTTTGCTAGTTAAAAAAAGTGAAAATACGGAAATCAAAGCTATTAATTCAAAATTACTGCCCATCGTAAGGGGGTTCTAGTCACACAGTTTACAATAGTAAGGAGAAATGGTCAGCACCTTCCTAGTAACTTTGGAGAATTAAGGTACGTAACCTATTGGCATAACAGTTTTCTTCCCAGGTGAAAAATGCTTCCTGACTCACGGACCATGCACAGCTGCTTTTTGTCCCACACTGTGACCTGTCTGCGATATAAAGTAGCTGTTGTAGCAGCAGGCACAGCTGCACTAGGTCTGAATGCTCCCACCGTGAACTCTAAAGCTGACAGTTGTGCTATAGAAAAAGCACAGAACACGAAAACCTTTGGCACAGGGCAAGTCAATTGGCCCACATGCCAGAGAGCAGGCTAGACACCACACCCGACAGTGTGTGAAAGCATTTGCAAGCAGAGATGTTCCCGCATCTCTAACTGGTCCTGCAACAGGAAACTAGTGAAAAAAAATAGATTAGTTTTGTATTTGGAAGCCAAAGGCAAATGGTTGAGGTCATAGGGTCTTCGTGATCATCAACCGGTGGTCACATCCAGAAGTCACTGCATTGCAGCTCTATTGTGAGCAAACTTCCACAGCTCTATCTGACCCTACAAGGAAAGACTGAAGAGCTGCCCTGCCAAGTGGGGAAGAGTTGCACTCATTTTCTTTCACATTTTGTGCAACAGAGTCCAAACCTTTTTATTTCGTTTGGTGGCAGGACACCAGAGTCCTAACCCCCTATTCTGAGGAAGGGCAATGGATTATTTTCTATTTTATGCATGGACTTTTTTCTCAGCAGAACTGCTGAGGAAATAAAACAATCAAACAAACAAATCCCAAACCAGCAAAAAAAAAAGAAAACGCAAAAAGCCAAACAAAAAACCAACTCCAAACCAAACCTAAAGTACATTAATTTTTAAAGTTCATTTTTCTGAGTATTTACACCTAGTTCCTGTATTTGTAATGGCAGTAATTCCTTATGCGCTTAATATAGGGGATACACCATCCAGTGATCATGAGATCATAACATCCTTCCTGGTAGGCATGTACGAACCACGCTTTATAGTGGAATAAGTGGTGAAATGCCCCCAAGAACTTAACATGAAACCAGAGTTCTGAGCTTAACCTGCTTATCATGCTACTCTTACATCTTCAACCTCTGAAAGTCCCTCCAACGAGAACAAATCCCAAAATAGTTCTGGCAGAGTGCAGTGGCTGCTGAGCACAAGGACATCATGCTCTGTGGCTGCCCAAACCAAGATCTTAGCACATCAAAATATGCAGCTAGGAGAAAGGACATGGAGGACATTTTTCAATATTACTCTGGAAAAGGAGTCTTAAAGCCGCCAGTGCTATTACTGCTCCATCAATCACTAATATCACAAACCAACCCTTCCCCCCCCTTTTATTTTTTACCCAATACACAATACAAAAATTAAGTATGCTGTGGTAATGACAATAGCACCATGTACAGTCTTGGTTCCAGCTGAGACAGAATTAAATCACTTCCTAGTTACTTGCCGGCTGGGGTTAAACTATGACACATACACAGAAAAAGATAGCATGATATTAAAATGAAAACTCCAGCCCTTTCTTGCATTCAGAAGGAAAAAGTGATAGAAATGGATTTTAATTATTAACTTGGGTTAGCTATCACAGTACCTGAGAAACTGCCATATGGAACATATTGGTAGGGTTTCTACTCTTAATGGCCTTGAGCCTTCCAAGAAACAAATTTTGTGTTACATAAATTGATATCAAAGTGGCCTTTCTTTTCCTTTCCCCTGCAGCTACAAATACATCAGCTGTGCATGAGCCATTAATGTACAGTTAAAGTGCCCAGTAAAACTTTTAGTGAAACATACTGTGGTTACTTGAAGTAAGAATTTGGATGGAATAAGATGTAAAGTAGTGGAGACTTGAAGGAGAAATTCCAGCTATGTTACCCTCCCACTTTAATTTCTTCTCAACAAAGTTCCTGCTGTGATCATGACTGTGCTTTAGACCACAGTGTGAAGGATGCAATGCATGAAGAACTGTGCTATTCAGCCCTTTAATTATCGAACTCAGCTATCCCTAAAAAGATTACTGTAGTAATAGCCATGAAAATATGGCACAGATATCTCCTTTATATTTTGTACACTGGGAAGAAGAAACAAAAATCAGCTTCAGTAGAAGCCATATGAACACCAGTGGCACTTTTGTACAGTCTCTGTGAGTTGGTATGAAGCTTCTGTCACTATTTTTCAGATTTTATTTTGGAAACACAATTTCTGGTGCTTGTAGACACATTTCTTTTCCTCCTCCAGAGACACTATAAATAATGGTATATATTTATATGAAAGAATCACAATTAAAATACCAGAAACTGATTTCCTGCCTCTGTGAAGAGCAGTGTGTATGGGCAAACCAAGGCAGGGTTTCCAGAAATGCTTGTGAAAGCCTGAAGATCAGTGTCCTCTGATTTTGAGAGAGATGGGTTAGAGGAGAAAAGTACTAAGATCACAGTGAAATGATTCTTCAGTCTGCAATGTGGCTTCAGGAGATGTTTTTTCAATAATTCTTCTATATTACCTCAGTAAAATATGTGAGGAGGTATCACAGTCACAGAAAGTGCAGCTATATAGTCACAGATACAGTTTTGGTTAATAAAAGCACATGATGGATGCAAGTGGATCCAAACTCGAGCCACTATGCTCTGAGATACCCAATGTGCAGAGTGCTATAGGGAACAGCGCTGCTCTGTGCCTTCCAGTCAATTATAGTGTTAAGAAATTCAAGAACTCACTGTTTCTTCAACTTCATTTTGCTTGCAAAGGGGCAATATTCCTCACTATTTTTCTCTGCAAAACAAGTAAGGGCATTTCAGAAAAGGGCAGCTAAAACAGATGTCATAGGATATTTGTCCAATTTCATGCTCAGATTGACTCTAAGAAAGGCATGTTGTGTACCAAACACATCCTGTCTGAGGCCAGAATTAGCCATAGAATGGTGGAATACAGCAGCTCTATAACAGGCTCAGTGTCCCACATTTGCTTCTGAATAATCACCATTTGAGGAAAAGCTAAGATGCGAGATAGCAACAGACCTTATAGGTTCACACACACCTGACACGTGCACACAAAGGCACAATTGCAAACAAGTCTTGAACAGAATAGCACCGGACTGGCTTTTCTTTTTTTGAGAAAGCCCTTACATCTCTTAAACCAGGCTCTTCTCAAAACTGTCTGCCCCTCCAAGAGAACATCTGGATCAGTTCAACCTAGAAAGGAAGGAGAGAAAATAAGGGGGAAAATGACCTCTATGTCATTCTGAAGTTTGAGTAAGTTTGAACATAGTTTCTGCTAGTTTATTTCTGTCAGATTTGGCTCTGTGATGGTTGGGTGCCTTCAACAGCTGTCTATTTGCACACAGTTGTGCAACCTTTTCTACAGCTTGTTAATTTAGGCTCAAGATTGCAGCATGTGGCTCCCTTCAGACATAACTAACTTAAAATAACAAAACACACAAAAAAATCCTTCTTAAGAAGCTCAAGGTCATTTGTTTAAAGTTAGAAAAAGATCAGGATCCTGTAATTCCAGGCATTGTTATAAAATGGGTGAAAAGTTTCCTTCATATTGCCTTGCTGGGTGTGCTCTGCAGCTGTATCCCATTGCAGAACCACTACAAAAACCAGCTTGCTGTGTGTATGCTGATTGCAAGGAAGACTTTTGCCACAAACATATTAGAGCTGCATGTACTACACCTTAGAAGAGGGGTAAATGCATGAAAAATGATAACTAAAACATGATGCCCTTAAAAAACCAAATAATTAAGCCACCAAACAAGCGAACCAGGAGATCTTTCATAGCTTCATAGCCTAGTACTGTCATAATTTATAGATGTGTTAAAACTTGAAGAAAATGGAATTCTCCTTCTCTTAGCACTGTAAAGGGAGAAATGCCAGGAGATCACAGTCATAAAAAGAGTTTTCTCAGAAGATCAAAATGCAGCCCCTGAAGGGCTTTTCTGTAGCTGAACCATGAGAACAACCGTATACACGGTGAATAGCAGTCCGCAATGAGCTGTTAGAGCCAAGTACCAGACAGAGAGACAAAGTAGCAGAAAAGATAAGTGCAGGAATAGTAGGACTGATGTAAGGTTTTTTTGTGGTAACAAAGTGCAATTTGGTACTGTATAGCTGACAGAAACAAGATAGATATTAGAGATGCTTTGATTTGGTAAACAGTTCTTTGCTAAGCAAGCTACAAGGGTACTCAAGGCAAGTATGGGCAGGCGGCTTAGTGAAAGAGGGACAGGGATGCATTAAGTACTGCTCCCTTGCCTGGGAGAATAACCTCAGCTTCAAGATAGATAGTGAGTGACAGAGTAAGAACAAGCACTTCTGAGAAGTCTCATAAGCAAAGCATCAAAAGGCATTTGCTTTGACTTTCTGTTTCCCTTTAATGGCTGTAGGCTGAATGTATTATTTCCGATCAGTCTCTCATGCTATTTTTACCCCCATGTATGGACATCACATCTCTTTTCTTCAACCCAAGCCTTTGGAGCTCTTCCCAGTGTTGTGATGGTGCAGAGACTATTACACTTTTTATATTTAGCTACTGTAGATTCAAGTCAAATATTTCTGATTCTCAAGAATGGATATTTTGAACCCAGACCCACAGCAGGCTCTTTAAAAATTATTTTGGTTAGATTGCCAATACAAGGGCATATTTCTCTCTACCTGTTCTGACTACCAGATTGTCTGAGGGACAAGAAACATGAGAATTTAACCCTGTAGGTCACCCAGAATATTAAAAATATTTGCTTTTCAAAGACTAAACTGAAAAGTATGACGATAGAGAGAAGGGAAGAAAATTTAAGCTGAGCTGTCTAATACCTTCTAATTAAAAGAAATACATCTTATGTATCAGTACTTCATTGCTCCAAATGGTAATGAAGTATTGATAAAAAATAGGTGTAATGATATTTTCAGGTGCAAATTCATCGCTCAGAGAAATGCCATGTTGCAATTTTATCTCTGCAAAATGCCAAATATGCTTTTCCATTGTATGGTAAGTAACTACATTATCTTGCAAATCACATCATCTCCAGGGCTTACTCTATTACAGCCCTAACTCATCTCACAGTTTACTTGAGCATTATGATGATGGCCCCAGTTAGATTGTGCTGAGGCTTGTAGGGTGGCTGCTCCACTTGATGATACAGGTGGTGCTCAGCTACAGGAATGGAATTTGCAAGCCTGAACTGAGTGCAGTGAAAGGCTTCAACGCCTGTGGTTACCATTCACAACATCCTTGTGGAAGAATGCCTGAAAAGATTCTTCAGACTTTAACACCATTCAAATGTCAAATTATAGACCAAATCTGGAATGAAATGTCTACATCATTCTTCAGGAAACAAGAAACTTACACTCGATACCATAACAGCAACACAGGGCACAAGAGAGAGACTCAATCTACTTTGTACAAACGTGGGATGGACCTCCACATTCTCAGCACTCATGCAAAATGTGCAACTTCTGCCTCGGCAACCAGAAACAAGATCTTCATCTTCATTTCCCTGGAGGAAATGCCTCTTATGGTGAGACCACAGTGTCAGGCTTTCCTGGCCCCACGCGTATCTTCTTGGTACACTATGGCTGGTCTTCACACAGAAAGGTAAAGGGCTCCCCTCAACAAACAGATGATCTGAAGAGTTTAAGGTTTCCTGTCTAAGAGAAAATGTGGCCTGCAGTTCCTTTTGACTGTAGATGGTGCTGAGCTCATTTCTCACCTCTTAGGAAGGGCCTCTGGGCTATTTAATAACAGTGCTCCCTCCCGCAACTTACTGTAATTTTCCATGACAGCAGGTCTGCGAGTTCTGCGCTTTTTGCTGTCTTCCTTTTAATCACTTCATCTTACTCATGCTCACATCACAATTTTGCAAATCAGCCCCACAGGCAGGCTCTGCATGAGGAATTCCAGGCAGCTTTACAAGGGGACAGGGTGCAGAGATTCTCACCCACAATTGCAGTGGCTCAGACCAGTCTGAGTGCAAGTCCAGGAGCTTACAAAATCTTGTATAGCACAAGCATGCACACCCCTGGATGTCTGGGTAAGTGGTCAAGCAGAGGTCTTGGAAGCTGCTCTCAGATGTAGGTGGATATATTGCACACACACAGAAACACACACAATTTTCACTTTAGCCCTCTAGATCCTTTTCTGAAGTCTAATATCAATTCTTTTGTACTAATTCCCCAGATTGTTCAGAATAAGGTTTGCTGAAAGTGAAGCATCTTGTTCTAAAGGTAATTGCTACAGATGAGTGTATACACCACAAATAGAAGCACAGACACCATTCAGTCAGGAAGTCTAGCCTTTCCAAAGGGCATGAGGGATGCAGAGAGGTGGAAGTTGACATGTTTTCCATTAGGCTAAGCAGAACAGATTGCTAAAGCAGACTGTAAGTTTTTTCAAACTAAATGCTTCCAATGGAAGCTTCTTTTGCTATCAATGCTGAGATGCAGGTAGCCTCAGAGCCCAGAGACACACCATAAGGCAGCAGGCAACCGCAACCTCTCCTGTTCTCCAAGCATGTAGCCCCAGGAGCACCATGCAGGGGGGCCAGCTGCTCCTCTAGAGCAGTAACATGGCTGGCAGGGCCTCTCCCACTGCACCAGAGCAAGGAGCAGGATGGCCCAGGGCATCAGGCACCTTCATAGAGATGAGGTAGGCTCAGGCAGAAGAGAGGGAAAAAGTTGTTTGCTTAGCACACACAAGCAGATCTATCATTCCTTGGCACCAGCTGACTCCAGGACTGTTGGGGAACCAGAGAGTGCATATAAAGCTGAGAAATGGGTGCCTTAAGAAGCTGTTTTCCTGGTTAGCTTTCACGGCTGTGGTAGGGAGAATGTGGAAGAGACTCATAAAGTAGAAGTGCAGTAAGCAGCAAGCTGGTAGACTAGAAATAGGAAGGTGAGAAGATTGAGATGGAAAAAAGCAGCTGTGAATACAAGGAGGCATGAATGATTGATAAAAATCATGACTGCAATTCAAGAACACGAAAACCTCGGTTACAAAGTGGTATACTTATAATTGGAAAAAAAGAAAATACCATTAGAAGTACACCACATCAGAAGAGGTTATCAAACATCCATAATCCATTCCATTAAGCATTCTTAACTCAAAGGTAATCATAATTCTTGGCTCATTAGTCTTATGAGGTAAAGATTCATGATTTCCTGACCCACTTTATGATATCAGTAATAGGACATCAACAATACTGCAGGATCACTTGCATCAGGGAGCAAACTTACAAAGTGCAACCACAGCACTTGTAAAACATGAGCAAATAATCATTCACAGTATCTTGGAAATGGATTTATTTTTAGTCTATTAAGCTTTTCTTTTTCAAACAGCAAACTTCACTTAAATATATATCTACTTTTCTTCATGAAAATCTAATTCTCTTTCCTGAAGGTATAACATCATCAGCAGAACAAAAGACTGCTAACGTTCAACATGTGAACATCAGCAACTGGTACTCCCCATCCATTAGTGGAGCTGAGCTGGTGCCACTACTGTCAGGGATAACTCAGTTACAAAAACACTGACTTCCTAAACCCTGCAGGAGAACAGGGCGACACTGAGGCTGTCAGCACAATGCTGCATTCTCTAAGAAAACTGCCTGTTCCTTGGCAACTGGAAAAACAATCCCTCTCAATTAGCACACTTAGTCTGGTCCACATCTGCTGTTAAAACCTTAGAGCAAAAACATCTGAGTCCTTTCAAATTGCTGATAATGAAATTACACAGACAAGAGATTAGATTGTTCATTTGGAAACCAGTTGAATTAATAGTGTGCACATTTTATTTATATCCTAAAGTCCTTGATTCAATAGTTTCATTTCCTCTGCTTCCATAGCATTTCTTTTTGTGCAGTTATGAAAAAGAAAATTAAAGAAATACTTGGAAAATTTCTTCATTTAATTAAATGCAAAGTTCATAATACAACCGCTATAAAATATACCTATTTCAGTAAGAGTCATGTGTTCAATAAGAGTCATGTGTGGGAGAACAGTTAGGAACACTGCTTGACAACCTTGTGCTCAAAGCTCATTCTGGACAGAGCACTGAGTTTCATCCTCAGTGGACTTTTTTTTTCTTAAAAACAGACAGGGAATATTACTGTTTGTTCCTTGTGCTTTTTTCTCCCCTTACACTTGTGAAATGTTTGCACGAATTATCACAGGCCACTCACTCCTTTTGCATGTTTAAGGTTTAAATCCCAAATGCAGTGGGAATTTTGCCTTTTAGGTGAAGTCCAGAAGTTGGCAAACATCCTTAATAATCTTGTAAACACATCTCTCCAACTGAAAGGAATTGTCAGAGATTTCTAACTCTTGGTCTACTTAGTAGCTCATCTGTACTGTGTAGGTTCTTCACCTGCTACAATTTCTAATGCTAATCCCATTTTTAAACAGTTAATGCATGAAGTGGTCACTATTAGTTCGAGACAAAGTAGATAATGATTCACACAGAGGTTATTACTTACCTAGAAAACAACAGTAAGTAAACAGTATTAAGAAATAAGATTCATACCTTGGGCACAGGAACTCAGAATTTCCACTAAGAAAAAAAGCCATTATCATGATTCTGTTCTGAGCTCCTCAGAGATCAGCACAAGCACTGTTACCAAGCTGGCCTATCCATGAACCTCCTGATATTTTTAGTATGCCATGAAGTAAAAAAGTAATTTATACCTTAAAAATAACTATTGCTTCCTACATAGCCTCTTTTGGAGTGAAAGCTAGAGAAGACATTGATTACAAATATGCAGCTTTTTCCAGGACATGATTTAATGAAGCTTTCTTTTCCTATTGATCAACATTAAATACTTAATATTTTGTTAAATGACAAACAATAGCCCAGAGGAAATTAAACACTGAAATCTGCAGACACTCTGGGACAAAATTTGTTTAACAGCTGCCGAACTCTGGAAGTAACAGCAAAGAGTATTATGTAAGAAAATCCTGTAACCCAAACAGATAATATTCTGCTTAACATCACATTGGGGCTCTACTTGCTTAAAACATCAGTTGTTATAAGAAAACAGTGTTCAGCTGAGGATCCACAGTGCAGAACTCTTTTTTCAGTCTAGAAATGTTACAACCTAGAAATGTTCAATGCTTCAAATTCAAACAAATATATAATTGTCAATTTTTAAAAGGAAACAAATACATGATACAACAGATTACTTGGTCTTACTTCAGCTTTGAAAAAAATCCTACTGGAATGATAGATTACATACTAGGCTGTTCCTGCCTTCAGAGTTAAAATTGAATTCATAAAAATAAACCTGGAACTGTCGAAGTCTGTAAATGCAGATCTGGATAAAGAGTTGACAAAAAAATAATGAACTAACTGGGCCTATATTTTTCAGCAGAATGTACCAGATCTCATGTCATGATTGTTTTAAGAAACTGAATGGAAAACAAACTGTTACTGTTTAACCTTAATAAAAAAGAAACATTTTTACAAGCATTAACCCAGAAGAAACTTGACATCTTGCTGAATAGGTATGTGTTTCCAGTGTTAACAGATATTTATAACTAAAATCAGAAGTTGGCCAGTAGATTAACATAACCTCAAGAAGTGGCCTCATACTGTGGATTTGTTTGACTGTTCCCAGAGATACTTTAAAAATAACAGTAAAGAATTACCATTTCAAATGAGGCCATACAACCTTTATCAAGTTACAAATGCTACTTATACATTCCAGATAGATGACGTTTCAGATGATCATCCAAACTATAAATAATTCAATGAAGTCAGTGCAACATTCAAAAACTGGTTATTAAGTTTACAAGTAGCTTCAGAAGAATTGAAGAGAAAGTCTTGTAGGAAATCAATTAGGTAGCAGTGCACATGGTAAAGGTATAAAATTTTCTGAATAAGAGCATATTAAGAAATACAACAGTTCAACATTCCTATAGAGAAGTGAAGGGCAGCTCCCTCACCTAGATTTACAATAAACTAGAAACTTGAAATCAAGAAACCTGATCATAAATGTATGATTCATGAGGACAATGTGTGCTGAAGATCTCATTCTCCTCTGCTTAGAGCACAAAACAGTGCCACTGATGAAAACAAAGAGCATATTCAATTAAAGCACTTTTTGATCAGCTTTGGAGGATTTACTGCCTATAACAACATCATCTTCTTACCACATCCATCAACTGATTTTACTAGGATTAAACACATCAGTTATATGCTGGTCTAGAGTGGCTGTTGTACAGAAAGACCTCTTCCTGTTGCATTTTTCTTTCCAACAAAAACATAGCTAAGGAGATCTGTTTGTTTAAAAACTCCATGACTCTCAATATTTTTCTGACTCTGACTCCTTGAACCTTTTTTGCCATAGCATAAAAGACAATTTGTCCCCTTTGTGCTATTCCCAGCAGACATCTTTGATCAGGACAGGGGTATATCACCTGCATCACATCTTCCACATGCACAGACACATGCTATGGTAGCCAGAGATAGGGCTAGAGAAACACAAGTTCCTGAGCCAAGCTTGGGAGACTGAGATGGGACAGAGAGGGAGAAAGAAGTCCATTCAGCAGTTTCTCCTTCTGTTATACCTGAGCACTTTAACTACAGACCTCAGTGCACAGGATGAGGACAGGAGATATGGAGCTGACAACTCACAGAGAAAAGGCCAGAAATAAAGATCGTAAAATACGTACAATGCTAGCTCCCAACATCGGTCATTGAGGCTGAGCAACTAAGGAAAGTAAAAAACCATTCTAAATAAAAGGCTAGGGAATGTCTTTTTTACTGAGCACAAAGGTCCCTTGGGCTGTCTCTGCATAGTAGAATAGGAAATAAGATTAGGGCTGGACTCCTGATTTCCCATTTACTCTCAAGCTTCAAGATTATGGCAATAATCTTGATGCTCTAAACACCAAAGCAGCAAGTACAAACATGAGCAGACACTAGAGAAAAGACAGGCAAATGGGCTAACCAAAGGATCCCTTTTAATAAGTAAATAAACAAATAAATAAATAAATAATTAAATTTGTTAATAAAAGTGGCTTTATTAATACATTCTCTTCCTCTGTCCTATTACATATTTCTATCCTTTCACTTACTGTCTCAGTAATGGAATTTGGCCAGCCAATGCTTAACTGTGCTGCACCATTTTTTCTAAGCTTCTGCCATATTCCCCTTTCAAAGGTTGTTCTTCCCATAGTACCAGTAGGGTCATCTGGAGAGATTTCTATTTATCCAGAAGTCCAAAATTATAGGACCTGATTTCCCACAAAAACCCAAGGAGCTTTGACTTCCTTTAATGGGAAGCCAAGTGTCTTTTCACATTGTACCTATTTGTTGTATACAATTTAACAGTCTTCTAATTATAACCTTTTCCAAGTCCCATTCATTAATTTTCATTAGCTAAAATATTTTCCTTCCTCTGTGCAACAGGACATGGATCTAACCTGGAGAAGAACAGCATGATCACTGTTGGGTTAAAGCTGGCTCAGTCTTTTGCAAGACTTCACTGTCCAGGGGAAAACAAAGTACTGAAGCTTTTCCATGTTAGGTGGTGTAGGTTTTAAAGATAAACCTGTAGGGCTCATACAGAAGCTGGGCAAGTCAGTCACCTCCCCAGCACTTGACCTTTTAATGCTTGCTGCCTCCTGTTTTGGCCAGGTACTATAACCTTCCTTTATCATTAAACTAATTAGACAGACTAGTTCCAATAGCTACCCACTCCTGAAGGGAGCTTCTCTTGTCAGCCTACACTCTGAACCTTTTTTCATTCCAGCTTTATCTTACATCCTCTGCAATGTTTTATTTTTTTTTTTTTTTAAAACAAAGTTTCTACTGGTCTTCGAGAAAGCAGTGAAATTCAGATTCCACCCTTTTTATCCACCAAGCATTAACTCTGTCAGCTCTGATATGGCCAGAAATCTTTTCCCTTGCCCTCCATTTCTTCCCTGTTATTTCTCTCACTAAAACCTTATTTTCACATGCTGAGGGTGCTCATCATTCCTACAAAGACCTATTTCCCTTTTCCCATTTTTTCACACAATCTACTGGAAATTCTGTGCTGGTCTTTCAGTTACTTTATTCAGATCTTCCTCCTTCTGCCCAAACTAGTCTCTCCCTTGCTTTGATACACCATAGAAGTCTGGATACCAGTTCAAGGTCTGGAAAATCCTCAGTAAGAAAGGTTTGATACTATTCTTTGCTTTAGAAGCAAATTGCAGAAGCAGTCTCTCTGCTGGGTATACAACATTGATCTCTTCTTTTGAATGTTCATGTCCAAGCTACGTCTTATTGACTATACTTCAAAACTACTTTGAAGATGTAGCAATCTCTAGCCCTTCAGCACTACACATAAAGTACAAGGATAAAGGCTGTCATCACCTCCATTTTTTTTTTACTGTAGTGTGTCTTCAACTTGAAAAATTCCATCATGATCCACTACAGCCATGTGGAAGTTTAATTTTCTGTAGCAAACTAAGCTATCCATTACCCACACTTCTCCAGGATGTCTCTTCTAGATTCACCTTCAACTTACGTACCTTTTTCTCATTCTCTTTTACTGTTAGCTCCATCCTTCACTTGGTTCGCAACTGCTGAAAATTGTTTTTTCCTGTGCTGTCCCTACAGCACAGGAAACATTCACAAAGCTGCTTAATAGTTGTCCTTCCAATCCCTCTCTACAATGCAGAAACTTGAAGACAGGCCACTAGCATGATGAGACTGCTGACAGTCTTTCTGATCAGTATTACTCGGTTTCCTTGTAATTCTTTTGATATGGTACTGTTATCCTAGGTTTAAGGCACATGGCAAAGGGTAGGGAGAGTGGGGACCTCCTAGGCCTTCCAGTGAAAATATTATTTCCTTCTCAAATATTTCAATTTAAAAGCCCAACTATTCATCTTTTCAATCCTTTATACACTTCACTGATTTACACAAATCAAAAGTCTGTAATATTATTCTGGCATTCCCTCAACTTTAGACAAAAGTGAGAACAAATGCAGTCCAGGCTCTGCCTATGGCTCTAGCATCATTCTTGAAAACACTGCCACCTTTGAAATACATATCACATATTTGATGGTATTTTCAGACCTTTGCTTCACTCAGTCACAACGCTGTCCTTGCTCACAGTGATGGAGCACCAGCTGCAGCAAAGAGTTGTGGCCAGCACGGTGCAGCAGCCGGGTACAGGCTTCAGCACTACACCACTGACAGGCAGCTCTCTTTGGAGGAGAGCTCACTCTCAATTCTTACCTCCATAGCTTTCCTCGTTTGTGATTCACAGTTTACACACAGCTGCAAAGGATGTTAGTGGGAGAGATCCAGATGGAGAACTTTGCTTTGTTTTTGTGACTGGAGCTTCCAGTTAAGTTTATTTAAGGTAATAATGCAGCTACTGATGAAGACAACCTCCCAGCCACTGTGGAGTCAGTGCTACAGATGCAGTGAAAAGCTCACACTTGCAGTCACTGTGCTAGGAAAGGCAATTTGAATTTTCAATGCATTCTGGAACCACTGTGCACCAGCTAATGCATTTGCACATAGACCGGGGGTGGAGGGGTAATTTTACACTGGCTTTGCTCTTTGTGCTGGATGGCCCCCATTATCCATGGAATAACTGATGCAGACTGGCTCACAGCTGCATTTCATGTGGGTCCTGGTTTCTGATATACATTATCCTGCTGTCCACACTTGGAAGCAGAGCAGAAAAACCTGCTCCCTGCCCACACAGAGATCTGGTTAATTTACTTCAGAACAGATCTTGGGTGTAAGTCAACACATATGCAGTGCACATAATTCAAAGGGACTTCAATGAGAAAGGGAATATGCAAAGATAATTAAATAAGTTTACCCCATTTTATTTAGATTCCTCTGCCTAGTATTACAGCTTAAACAGCAGTTTCACAGGTAGTCTAATAGGAACAACTCAGTCCAAGACCTGATCTACAATATAAAATTTTTAACTCAGTCTAATTAATTTCCCTATGAAACAAGATCTTTCTGAGCAGTGAAAATCTTGCTAAGCCCAGACTGTGACCAAAGAAGCAGTAGCTCTGTAAAAGGATAGATGCAGGTGCAGTATGTGTAGCCATTGTAAGTCTCCAATTTAAGCAAGTTTACTTGGTGTGTCTTGCATGCTGTTACTTTAAACCTCAAATTTCTCACATCAGCCTAACACATTAGTACTTTCTTTAGGATAAATATTTTCTATGAACCACATTCAGCTCCAATTTATGGTACCAGAAATCCCACTTGTTTACATATGATATTTTTTTTCCACTGTTTTCAAGCTTGCATGCACATGGCAAAGTCCACACAAGATTGCCCCACAAAATTGTGCAGCATTCCCACTCCTGCTAAGTATTTCCAGCAGCAGGTCAATCTAACTTCAGCTACTGAAGTGTTTGCTTTTCATACGTTCTTCCAGTTTTTTATACATCTCAAGATATAAAAATGAAGTGCTTAGAAGATCTTATATAAATATAAACTCTCATGTTATTACAGGCCATTCTCCACAGCAGGCACCCCCACCCCCCACCCCCCAGCATTCCCTAGGATCATAGAATAGGTTGGGTTGGAAGGAGCCTTTAAAGACTACGCAGTCCAACCCTCCTGCAGTGAACAGGGACATCTGCAACTAGACCAGGTTGCTCAGAGCCCCATCCAGCCTGACCTTGGATGTTTCCAGGGATAAGCCATCTTCCACCTTTCTGGGCAACTTGTGCCAGTGTTTCACTACCCTCACTGTAAAATTTTCTTCCTTATATCTAGTTTAAATCTACATTCTTTTAGTTCAAAACCATTACCCATTGTCCTATCACAATTTAGATCTCAATTAGAGAGCACAAGAGAGAAACAATTTATTCATCTTGTACTGCATGCCTAGGACTGGAACAGGCTTTGGTACCTTTGGCTTCTGTTTCAAAAATGTAAGGGTAAACAACTTCAACACCTACAATTCAAAAGAAAAGCAAGCAGGGATGTACACAGCACACAGTGCACTCTTTTGAAGATGAGATGCTGCTTCATCTCCTGTGTAACATGAGCTGAAAAATAAGGACTGGAACCCAGGAAGCCATTTTAATTGAACTGAAGAAGTTTTGAGGTATTTTTTTTATGATCTGGGAGACACTAGTGTCAGTCATGTACTAGAAGTATTCAGTGATCCAAACTGCAGTGTTTTCAGAGTACTAATGTGACCTCAGCACTTTTCCAGTGACAGCTTTCCAGCTGTGCTGTACAAAATCTGTCTGAAATTCATTTCGGGAATATCATGGCTTACAGAGGCTAGTGAAGGAGGATGGGAAACAGGATGGAAACAGGGCCTTCAATTAGGGTTATCCAGGGCTTGAGTATTTCCTTCAAGAGAGTCCACCAATTCTGAGCAACCTCTTCCAAAATCTGGCCCTTTCTATGGCAAAGAATATTCTTCTGATATTCAGACAGAATTTCCTATGAAGCAGCTTGTGCCTATTGCCTCTTGTCCTGCCTGAACACAAATGACATACATGCAAAGGGTGCCTCCTGTCTTCTCTGTGACTACCTTTGAAGTGTTGGGAGGCTCTGGTCAGATCTCGTAGATCTCCCTAACCTACACTTTCCCCAAGCTGGAAAAACCCATTTCCCTCAACTTTTCTTCATACGTCAAGTCTTTCAACCTCTGACCATCCTGGTGGCCCTCCAATGGACCCTCACCAATTTTTTCAGAGTCTGTGGGACAAGAACCAGACAAAAGCGCCAAGAAGAGTGGAATAAACACATCCCTTAACTTGCTTGGGTGCAGAGAGGTAGAAGAGAGGCATCACTGCACTTGGCAGGGTCTCTCAAAGGTAAGAGGATTTTATCATGACTTCAAGTTGTTGGGTTTTTTGGGGTGTTGTTTTTTATTTACTTAAACCACAATGGTCCTGCTATTTCAGGCTTCTCTCCCAGAAATAGTGCATGCAGCAGCTCTTGGCTTACTCAGCATTTCTGCACCACATTAGTTATTACTCCTACATGCCCAAAAATCTCAGTAGCAGCACAAAATGAATGCAGAACAGTAGTGAGCACTTCAATATAATTAGAGCTTGAAGAAAAAAGATTACCTTCCTTTTTAAATGGAATGGATGCTTACATTTTTACAGTACTGCTGAAGACTTTGTGCTGATAGGGGGGTTACCAGGAGAGAAGAGCACATATTCAGACAACAGTTCCCATCCACCTGGACTGCCACTGAAGGATAAAACTGTGAGTTTCAGTGTTACTTGGTTACTTTCATTGAAAGGAGCTGGGTTTTGCTCAGTAGCTATTGAGTACATTCCTCAGATTCTTTTATTCTGTGCTTTAAGTCGGGATTGGAAGTCACTGCTGAAAGCACAGGAAGTTAAAAATCACCTTTTTCAGCCTTCTGTCACCTCAGGGTACTTCTGTGGTAAACTGACCCAGGCTTGAATAATGGCACAGCTTTTATAGCCCCATCACAAAACAATTTACAAAATAATGAATTACTGCCCTTACCCTATCCTCAGCTGGCACTGCTGGGTTTTTAACTAGCCATGAACATTCACAGGAGCACAAGTTGCGCCCTGGTAATAAGAGAGCCCAGCTGTCACAGGGGCCAAGTATTCCTCTGGTGCTCAGAGAAAGCATATGGTTTAAAAAAACAGCATGGTGCATCTTACCCACTGAAATTAAACTAAGGTTTTCCATTGACTTTAAAGGGAGAAGGGTTTAGAAATACATTTTCAACACTCACCTCCCTACTTAGAACACTAATTAAACCTCCCAAGGGAATTTAAAATTCAAATCTGAGCAGCCAGGACACAACTTTGTCCGACACTGATTCAGTGTAAAATCCCAGATGATTAAAATGTTTCACAGTGATTGTGATCCCCATGAAAAACATTTTAAAGTATTTGCCGTATATTAAATATTTAACCATACTAGAAATGAAAAATAGTTAAAATGTTTACATGCAAATTCTGTAAGAGAATAAATCCTATGTGGGGCAACATGCTGGTCACCACCTGTGATTAAATCCCTGTCTCAAGTGCAACAGGTTGAGTTCAGGCAGCACCTCAGTAACATCCAAAGTCACAGGAAAAAGCCACCTTCCACTGCTTGCTGGAAAACAACTTCGGTCTGTACAGCTTCAAACTCACATTTCAGAAGCCTGTAACAGAGGAAGAGGGCCCCAAGCCCTATATGTGAAAAGGCAACTATCAAACAAGGCACCAACTTCCATATCAGGTGAAGGACCACGGGGCAGGACCGGGCCCCAAGAGAAGACAGTGTTAAACTAGGTCAGGAAACAGAAGGCAGGATTCCCCCTGCCTCCTCTCAAGTCAGGCACCATCCTCCCAGAGCTTTCCAAGCTGAGGTAGCAATTTCACTTTATAGCCTGAAACATATAGTTTCTCCCTCTCCAATTTTGTTTCCAACTACGTATTTTTTTAGGATTTCTGCCTTTATCTATATAAATACTGGCTTTAATTATTCCAGTGAATATTTGCTTCTGATTTTCTCGTAGCTACTTAAAAAACAAACCTAAAAAGGAAAAAATCCAGAAAACTTTATTTTTGCATTCATTTAAAGGTATTAAGTTCAAAATTAGATGAAAGTGTTTGAGGTTTTTTTTTTTCCAAGCAAGTTTTTAACCAGAAAGTCACAAGAAATTATGAGAGCACTAGTAAAGGTCAGCGTGCTATAACTGAATTCCACACTGTTAAATTACTGCTGTATTATGCTTCCAAGAAAATCTGTATTCAACATCTGTTTTCTTTACAGGAGATCATTAGGAAAAGACAGGCCGAGTCATAGCCTCATTCTGCACTTACCTCAGGATTTGAAAGGACAAATCTGTCCTTCCCTATACAGAGGACTAGATTAAAACCTGGCCTTGTTGGACTTGTTCACTACTGTGATGTTTTCAAGTTCCTTTGGAGTCAGACATTACCCAAAAATCAGTATTAACAAGGAAAACAGGAAGGTGGGCTGGAGACAAGCCGGCTCTGCTTCTTGTCATTTACACTTGCTGCTGTTCAGGCTAATTTTTTATCAAGTCAGAGCAGATTTCTCTCTATGACATAGTTGGCAAAAAGCTTCCCTCCGAAATCAGTGGCTGACAGTCAAACTAGGAATCAGTGTGGATCCCAACATCCTGCTACTTCTGATGAGGTCAAACCCAGCAACAGACCTGAACACGCACACTGCAAAGAGCTCCATCCGCAATTAAAGTTACGGAAAACAACTGTTATTCTCCAGTATGTGCTAAAACAAGTGCTTTCCAGCGCCACTGTTTTGGTTTTTGTGAGATAAACACACAAAATATGGAGACATCTGGATATTTCAAGATCAGTATGGTTATGGATACAAATGTCATAGCAAAGCAGTGTCCAGCTCTGCAGAACGATGGGACTCTTTGGGCGCAATATGAAACAACTGGACCAGAAGCTTCACATGTTTCTCCTACCACTGTTGCCACTTCTATCTTCCTCCTGTTCCTCTTCTCTCACCATTTCTATCCCTCTTCCTAATCCTGACACATATGCAAGGCAAAGACTAAGAGGAAAATGGGATCTTATGGCTGGGGTGAAAATTTTGAAACTGTTCAACTGGGCTGTCATTACCTTCTATTTGATGCCACAGAGAAGTGTTTTCACAAACCCAAATCCCAGGACTTATAGAAAAAAGGGAAAAAATAAGCATGAGTGTGCCTGGAGCAACAAAGTGCTTGCAAATTTGGGGAAACACCCTACCTGTATTTACTGTACATCCAGATGCAATTCCATCCCAGACCCAAGAAAGTAGCACCCATCATAAAAGCCTGGCCAACAAGCTGTGAAGACACTGACTCAAATATCTGGTTTTAAAGGCTGATGAAATTACACAGTGCAATAAAGATAAAAACAAAAAGGGAATATGTAAACAGATTATCATGGCCATCCAAAGTGCAACACTGCCTTTTTGTCAAACAGTTTTCAAAAGACGATGTTGATTGTGTTCCTTACCCTTTGCACATCATGGACATCATGCTGCTACAAAGAATATAATTTTAAAAAGAAAATTCAACTAAAGGCTAAGTATAGGAAAAAGTTAAGCTTACTGTGAGATTTTTTTAAATGGCTTATTTTGCCTTTGAGTTATTTGTGACCTAGAAAAAGATCTCTATACCTCAGTTTGCCCACACACAGGGTATTTCCTTAACCCCGCCAATGGCTATATAGTTTATATCCAAGAATGTTTTCTGTGATACTGACCAGTGCAGTTGAACTGTTGACACTTTGAACTCACACCATTGATCCTGCAGCATTAGGAAAGAAAAAAATAATGGTAAAGAATTGAGGTAGCATGGAATAGAGGCGGAAAGGGTAGAATATAAGAAAACTGATATGGCTTCATTTGACAGATGAGGGAGAGGATACAGAGCAGAACTCAGGAAAGAGCAGGGAGGATAAGTGAAGAAGAAAGATTTATGAAATGGTGCTTCAAAGACCAGTGAGATAAAGGGCTACCCACAAATGCACTTGCCCATCAGGATGGGTCTTGGTTTATAGTTTTCAGTGACAGGGATTGTCCAAAATTGAAAGAACAGAGTCTGCAAACTCAGCTACAACTGCCTTTTTCATTAAGCAACTGCTAAATGAGAGATTATTCTGCCCAAAGGTGACTGCAGTTTTCACGCTGCACACATTGACTGGATGTAAAACAGCCTTCCCAAGGGCCTGAAACTACCTATTAAATTTGCATTGTTTTGTATGATACCTTGCTTTGTTTCTTCCTAGAGTGGAAAAGGGAGTTCAATCACCTCCTCCATAAATAGAACTAACATTTTCAATAAACTAAATGCAAAAATGGTGATACCATTTCACTATTTCTTCCAGGCAAAAAGACAAGTGAGATGTCACATTATGAAACTTTAAATGTACGTGCAACTCTTGTTTCCCTCCTATAGCTGTGTTTAATCTAAATTATGAGATTGATTGCAGTAACAGATCTCAAACAGAGCATAAGGCAAACTAAAGACATAAGCTTTAAGATTTTGACTTTTGAAAGTGCAGACAAGACACAGTGGCACAATAGTATACAGCAACAAGGACTGTCAGAAACAAACAAGCACGAGGGTCCCTGGGATGGGACAGTCAAACCTCACATTTGCTGGCAGGCCCCTTACTCAAATCCTGTGTCAGCAATAAGCTATTGATATTGCACTGACCATAGAAGCTCCTTCTGAAGGAACCATTGGCATATCTGGGCAGATTGCTAACAGACAAGTGTTTGCAGTATCAATAGCAAAGGCAAACCTTTGATGAACAGAAAGCTTGACCCATCCTTTGGCCCCTTTGAGGCAGAGCTGAAGCAGGTTGGGAAGGCAGGATGCAGTAGCACACTGTTAGACCTGTTGTTTGAGGAAAGCTAAGTGTAATGCTATTGAAAGGACCTCACTTCTTTCATACTATGGTAGAGAAGTTGAAATTCATGACCTTTGAAGAGAAATCCATCTGGAGACTTGTTATTTTCACAGAGATGAAACAATTACAAGGAATCGCCTTTTCCTTTATCCCTCAAGGAAGTTTCAAGCTTAGTTAACAACATCAGTTATTTCTATAGCAACAGACAGATATAAACACAGGATTATAACCTTCAACAAGGGATCAAGAAAAGGAAGAAATAGGACTTGAAGAGAGGAATGCCTGGAAAAGCTGCAAAAAATGCAGAAATTTACTACTTTTCTTAAAATGCATATTTCTTCTTGCTCCTTGCAGGACTCCCACAAACATTGTACCTTTTTGGCAAGACTTTTATTTCAAAGGAGGAAAAGACAGAGGACTGTACGTTATTTTTTGCTGCAGGCATAATGGGGTCAGCCAAATAGTTAGGATGGCTGACACTTGGGACAGAGTGTGATGGGGTACCTTGCTTGGTACAGCTCAAAATTTACACTGTTAAGTATGTACTTTTATTCCACAAATGTTGCTAGAGAGACAGGATTTCAAGCACATATGTACAAGTGGATTTAAAATTCTCACATGCACTTATGCACACTAAATGGAGATAAGCAGGTAATTCTGGTGTTGTCAAACAAAACCTGATGTTTGAGGGAACGCACGGATGATGCCTTTTAAAGTGAGCCAAATAACCATTCCCTTTTCATCCACAAAGCCATTTGCACCACTCCCAAATGTGATCAAGCTCTACTAACACAACTGCAGCAAACCCTTTGCTGCTTGTCCAAGCGAAAATCACTGCACGAAGCACCACACAGTGCTGAACTAAGCCCTGTATAAAAAGCAGATATTTCATCTCCTTTTTTAACTTCCACTTTCGCTGTCAGGATCAGCCAACCCCTTTTGACAGGAGGAACCGAGGGCACAGCTGCCCAAGAGGGTGCCCAAAGGCTCATCTCCATCACAGCCTGGCTAGTGAACACACCAAGGCCACTTCAGGAAAGCTGACCCTAGCCCCAGCAGCAGAATATGTGTGGCAGCCTGAGTCAAACACACATGGCCGGGGCTCAGTTGCTGCTCGGGCAGATTAATTTCTAGCTGGTCTGGGTGTGTCTGCAGGAGCTGCAGTTACTCCTTTGGATTGCCCTGCAGCAGTCATTTCGCATGAACATCTGTCTCCTTGGGTCGCAGCCAAAGGAGGAAAAGTTGCTTTGGTGGTGGCTTTTTTTAATCACCACCCTCATTTACCCCAGACATGCTTCTACATGAGAGAAAGTAAGAAAGGGAAAGCCCAGCCTTTGCAGAGACTAGCAACAGGTCTGAGGCATGACCCAATTAGCAAAAGGATCTGACATAAGGCAGGTGCGTGGGAAGCTCCCTGCAAATGAAACACAAGCCAGGCCATAAAGAAATCTTTGAGTCCTCATAGTTAATCCATACTGAGAGCCAGGGTCATTCATCCTGGGCTGTAAGCAATGAGGTCAGGAAAAGCATTCATTTGTAGAGATAGGACGGAAGAGATACACAGCCCACTGAAGAGCAATGCAAGAACATCCGCTGCTGGGCAGAGGTCTGACCCTATCACCAGACAGTTTGTCAGGAAGCCAGTAATAATGATAGCAATGAAATTATTGGGTAATATTGCGTAGCATTAGAAGTGAAAGGAAAAACCATTAAGTATCTTCTGAAGCTTAGAGTAACTATTTACTTTCAAAGCACGGAAGGATTGAAAGCAGCACATAGTGCAGACAGGCCTAAAGGCAGGAAGTTTTTTTGCATCCTTCAGCACCTTTTGCCAAGAGAGATACTGTTGCTTCATTATTCACTGGTAGTATCTCAGGCCCCGGAGCACCTTTTTGCTTTTAACAAGCCTCAGTGGAAATTCTCTTTTTGCTGTCCAGGCACTAAAGTTGCCTTTTGGGAAGTCAGGTTTGAAAGCCCTGTGCAATCTCACCCATAAGTCACCTGCTGATGCAGTGACACCAAATAGGCAGAGCAGACCAACAGAGCCCAGAGTAATCACTAAGTCAACAATGACAATTCCTTGCATGCCTGGAATTACTCTCATCACTTATAAAACTATAAAAACTGAACTACTGCTTTGCACATAAATAATTCACCCAGGGACTGACTTACTGTATAACTGTCAATGTATTTACAGTGCTCACATGCTTCCCCTATTGAAACAATTTCAGTTGCCAGTAAGGAAGGACATAAGAAAGGATGACTATTTTCCAAAGTGGAAGCTGTCATAACATTTAACCTTTTCTCTACTCTTCCATTTACATGCACCCCACCCTGCTGCTGATTCCCACACCCCAGATATGAAATCAGATAAGGAGGTCCCCTGCTCCCTGCTTCCTGATGGTGAGTCACTGCTCTGAGTCAGCCTTTGTGTTCTAAGGAACCTGGAAGGCTTTGAAACCCACTGTTGATTTTGGCAAAGCCACCTCTTCTTGCTTTGAGCGTAAAACAATTTACACACATCATTTTTGGTCTGAAAATAGCCACTGAGATGAAAACAGCAAGAGAATGACCAAAGATTTCCTTGTACTGGAGTCACTGCACAGCAGCAGCAGAACCACTCTGTCCTGGGGCACAGTTGCAATGAAATGACTGAGACACAAAATACTTAGGTCTTGAGGATTCAGGCAGGATGTAGTCACAGCTCCTGACTATTTTATGCACAGAAGCTACTACTATTTATGACTTTGGATGTAACCACCTCTAAAGCAACTGGTCACCTTTTCAGTGATGACCAAGAAAGGTGTCTTCACCTGCTAGGTCACTGTTCCTATATAGTCAGTTCCAGTCCTGACATCAGTAAGCAAAGCCAGACCACTCTTTTCAGATGCTCAAATATTAAACAGCTTAGCACAAGGAGATCCAGACAGGAGAAGTGTCTTTTGATAAACAAGAGTTGTCTCCATCTCCGTTGAGACATGCCAGCAACAAGGGAAACTGGCAAATCCACCTCTCAAGAATCCATGTCTGTCTCGGCCTAGTCCTTCTCTGTCTCCACAGATCAGCACTTTGTATATATATAGAAAAAAAAATCTTGTCATTCTTGGCAGAGAATAACTCTCATATTTCTATTAACATGTTTAAACATTACATCAGCAGCTCATCTCAAACATTCATCTGCATCATCCACTTCTGTGCTTACTTCTGTACCTGTTTTATAAACCCTTTAATTAAATTAATTATGCTTTAATATGTATATTTTAATTTCCTTTTGCAATCATATTTCAGACATCTTTTGATCTCATATTGCAATTCCAAGCTACACTCCTTCCCTTCATGTCTGTTTGGTAAACACCTTTGCTTGGGCCAGATTCATTAGCATTTTAATTATTTTCTCACTCCAGGACTTCTCTGCCATCCCTTCTTCCCACAGTCTGGCAAATTAGCCAGTTTCTAGATTAAGCACTAAATTCACTAAAAAGTCTTAAAGCATAAGTATGACAGCATAAAGAAAACAGGGAAAGTTATCTGTAAAAAGTACAATTAGTTGCTACACTTCCTTTCAGAGTGTAACTGTTGTTAAAGAAATTATTTCAAGGAAATTGGTTTTATCTTTTATAGGGATTTTGCATGATAAAGCAAAAAAAACATGAAACATGCTAAAGCACGTGAAAGAGCAATTAAAGTATCAGTTGTAATAGTATTTTGTTAAAGGTTGCTTGAATGAGTGTTAAGAAAGCGAGATCCTGATGTGCTAAAACTTAGCAAATATTTTAACCTTAATTTTTACCTTGACTTTGAGAGTAGAAAACCGCTTCAGTGCTCTTCTCCTCACACACAAAACAGTTTCTTTATAAATAAATTATAAAAAAAAAAATAACACTACAGATCACTTTTTTTTTTTTTTCAATTCTGAATGGTTTTGAGTTTGTTTTTGTTTTAATTTGGCTACTTTTTAAAATGGCCACACACCTTAAAAAACCAAAGTGAAATGTTTCAGCTAACCAGAGATGTCCTTTTTCCTCCCCCATTGCTGGTCAACCAACCTACATAAAGAAAACCAACCCATTTGCTCAGCTCTGCACATAAACAACCACAATAATTTACTAAGCATCAGATCCTGAAAATACAGACACGTTTCTTGGTCTGTTTCACTAACAAAGCAAGAATAAATTAGCTTCCCTCTTTTATTCCTGTCTAGACATCACTGATTTGTGGCTGTGATGTAGTGAAAGCACACATGTGGGTCATCCATCAAGTGACTGATCCCTTCTTTATATCACTACATACACAGCACCATCCTAGACTATACTATAGAAAGTAAATCCACTATTAATGCTGATCCTGTAAAAAATCACAAGCATCCTTAGCATAGTCAGTCTCATTCGATAATTTAGGACTCACTGCTTACTCAAGGCAAAGCATATGTGGGGATATCAGTGTTCGCAACACTTTTAGGCTTTATTTTCATTGACAAAAGGACATGTTTCACCATGGTAAGAAAAGAATGGGTATTAAACCCCTAGAGTTCTTCTACAGAAGAGTGGAGACAAAGCCCTTTGTTTTCACAGCAGGTGAAATCAAGGCTACAGGAGGAATGAGGGTCAATCCTACTGATGGCATGCTAGAAACTTCCAATGCTTTTACTTCTCTTTGGATTTCATAAGGTCTATAGGCACCATTTGTCCCTTGGAGGGTAGAAGCAACAGCAGTTCACACCTTAGAAATGGCTCCATTATACCACTTTACTACGTTTGCTGACAAATTCACGTATAACCTAAGTTGCTATTTTAGCTGAATTCACTTTCAAATTAAAAACAGGTCACTCATATTTGGATTAATCAAAACTAACTTCTAATGGGAAGTATTCACCAACATTAAAACACATGCATTGTAGAACTGGCTTCCTCGGGCAGACAAGCTTTTAGCCTGCTAACTTGCTTCTTATCCAGAAGCACAATTTTCCTAGTGGGAAACTCTCTCACATGCATTCAAAATACACCTGCTTTCCTCACTGCCAGTATTGTGGGAGCAATGTGGACATTGCATCACCTTTGTATCCTCTCATAACATTAGCAGGTATCTCGGGCTGGTCTAGCTGAATCCCATGAGGATAAACAAACAGAGCAGGATCTGCTACTGCAGGTTTAGGGCTGTAACCACTCCCAAAAATAATTGCAAACAGAAATCCTGTTCTTCTGCAGTCCCATTCCAGTTTATTTGCTTAAAATACTTCAAGTAACTCCCTGTAAGAAACTGATGCAGGGCAGCAAACTGCATGTCCTCAGAGCTGTTTGACTATGGCATCCATCTGGACATTTCCAAATTTAAACCCATAGCCAGGTTCCAGGAAAAGTATTCTTTTCTTTCACCAGTTTATAGTGAATTGCAGTTTAAAGGTATGCTTAAGAGTGTTAAACACCTTTCCAGGTCTATATTAAACTCACTACAGTGAATCATCTGAAAATTATGCACATGATTTGATTAACATTTTCAGTATAACTTATATTCAAAGACAAAAATAAAGTGGTTTTCTACTGAATAACCATCAACTAGGGCTTCTTTCAGGCAGGTAATGATATTAAAATTCTTCCACTTCCTACTTATAATTTCTCCAATTTATATGTTCCTGGGAAATACTCCTACTGGAAATGGAAGAGCGAGAGTGAGTAGTGAAGGAGAGCAGCAGCATATCTTTGCTCAAACCAGCAACTTCCACCCGCAGGAGGTATGACCTTTACAATTTAATCGCAGAAGACAGTGTATGGAAGCCATGTGGGCTTGGCATACAAACAGCTTTCAGATTAACTCAGTGGCTATTCATAGACTGAAATAGGATGTGAAAGCAACACAAAAGTGACCAGAAGAAATACAACATTACTTCCCACAACTAACAAGCTCTTTCCAGTTTGGCCTACTAAATCCAATTCTGCTTTCATAGCGCTCTATGCAAGTTGCAAAAGTCTGCTCCAGACCCAACATATCTGATTTCACACCTATAAATGTAGAGCAGTGATATCAGGTATCTGTCCTACCTCAGTAATTCCACTTAACTCCAAAAGGCGTATTTGGAGCCTATAATTTCATTATACAAACAGGGCAAAAAAAAAACTCAGCAGGAAACTGACACTTCAATTTATGAAAATAACCCACTGAGAACTAGTTTATGGTCCAACACATCATCACGATATATATCTGGATTTAATCTGAAAACAGTGACATGCTGAAATTGGGCTGTTAAAGCCTAACAATGATGATTCTAACGTTAGGTTTTGATACACAGAGTGAGGAAAAGGATGGAAACAGTGAAAAAAGACTATTTCAAGAATAGGGAAAAGAACCAGAACAGAGAGGGAAAATTTACACTGGAAGTGAAGAATTCCAAAACTGGAAGATGTTCCAAAAAAATAAAAAAAATAAATCCCTAATGACAGTGAATGTAAGGATGAGCTAGTAAGCAACACCAACAAAAATCAGGTGACTCTCCTTGTAAGTCTGGGATTCTCACACTTCTGCCTAAGAAAAGATTTTGGTCTTCGGATCCCCAGGGCCACCTAAGTGGCTGTAAATTTTTGAGACCAAAATTCCTACTGAGTACTTGCATTCAACTCCTAAGCATACCTCAAAACTGAAAGTTTTCTCGGAGTTACCCCTTGGGAAACCTACCTCATGCCTAGCCTTCATCAGAGTACTGCACATTTTACACATTTAATGTAAAGTACTTCAATAGATGGAAATACTTAAACAGCTTGGAAAAGATGAGAAGAGTTCCCTACATCACAGGCAGAGAAAGGAGTTGCTTCTGTAGGAGAGGAATGTTACCTTGTCCCAGAACACCTATGCTCTCTCAGCCTGTCCTTTGGGATCCCTTCAACACAGAAGGAAGGCAACCCATGGATGAATAAAGACAGATGCATTTAAAAAAGTCAGATATATGTTTTGCCCAGCTCTTTCTCTTTCCCTGCAGGAAAATATGCAAGTAGCATAGAAAATACCTTAGTTTATACTTTTACATAACCAAAGTGATTTTTCAGACTGCAGCTAGCATTGTCTGAAGATGCTGCCTACCTCACATATTTCAGAAATTTCACAGGATTGTCATGCTAACTAGGATCTCTTGCAAGTTGCCAAAGCATCTGCATCAACAACTTCCCCAGTGCCAATGAGCAACTTAAAACCATTGCATAATACTGATGTGTAGCTGGCACCTTTACAGTTCTCACGTCTTTTGCAACAAGATGTCACAAATCCTCTTTTTGTGGCCAGAGTCCATAAGCTATGGGTGTCATTAAAGCTATAGTAACTATTAGTAACAGAATCTGGCATAGATTCTTAATTTGCCGTGGGAAGGTAAGTCCTAACTCTTGCTGCAATATGGAAGTTTCATATCTTAAAAGAAAACAAAATTTGAGCAGAAATAAGACCTACACCCATTTGTTCATAATTTTCCCTCCATTATTTGCTGCATTCTATTGTTCATAAACAATAGAGATGTTTACAAATATATTTTTATGAAAGCACTTTGTGATAAAAATATATCCTTTCACAATTCACACGGAAGTACAGCAGGATTATTGCTCCTCCTTCCAAACAAATTTGCAGATCTTGGTGACCTTGTATGTTTTCCTCCCTCTGAGCATTGACACAGAGGGAGATGACAAAGCTGAAGAAATTGTATTACTGCTTTGTATGCACACACAGCAAAAATAAAAAGTAGGCTGTTTGATGGTGATGTTTGAATTGAATTGATCCAGGTGTTACTTTCCAACACTATTATTTATGACAAGCAGCACATATTACTGACTAGTGAACATACAACAATAAGGATGTAATTAGCTTTCACTTAAACAATTACCTCGTTGTCATTTCCCATCCAAGTACAGGAAGCAGCACAGACTAAGGATGGCAAAAGGTTGTAATTAACAGTCACAGCTCACTGTCAGAGCTGCATTAACCCTCTTTACATACATTTTCAGGTACAACAAGCAGTCAAATACAGCCCACAGAAGTACCGGTGAAAGACTACATTTCTACACTCATTAACATTTTTGAAGTTACTCATTAAATATCCTGACAGAGTCCAGTGATGTGAACTAGTCTCATGCCTTATCATCAGCTCCTGTTTACCGGGATCATATCACCACACTGAAAGCAAGCTGCAGCTTTTATAGATGATGGAGAAGCCCCTTCATCATCTTCTCAGCTCCAGCTTTGCACTGTGAAAAGTCACCATCCAGTCTCCTCTCATGCAAATACAGTACAACCTAGGACTATGAGCAACTATCCCCAACAACTGGCATTGTGGAGTTCAGTTCAGTTCCAAGGCAAATAAATGCTGCTATGCTTTCCTATTAAGAATTTCTGTCATCTTCTCTGAGTATGGCTCCCAAGAAGCCATCCCTGGCTAATCTATCTTTAAATGTTTCATCAGAAAGCTATTCTGGCTTGGTATATTTGGTGGGGAGACACCATATCCTTAATTGCTATAACCGTATCAATGATCAATGGCATATCAGTGTACCCAAGCTAGATATGATTATACTAACTAACTACATATAACTTATTTTGAAGAAGGAATAGGTTAAAATTGTTCTGAGAAAATAATTTCTTGGGCTTGACCAAAGGAAACATTAACAACATTCAGTAAATAAAAAACTATCTTAGGCCATAGTGTACCATTTGTTTACAGCAATTGTGTTGTGAGGCCAAGAGCACCGGAACCATCAAGTTAGGCACAGAAGAAAGGACAAGGAAGCACCTTTGCAGCTCCTCATTCAGCAGTGAGAGCGCTCACTCACCACATGGGGAAATGCAGAGTCCAAAAACTTCTTTTCCAGATTCAGACACCTTGTACCACCAGGAAGGTGTATGCTACAAAAAGGTAGCCAAAAGCCCATTCCCATGGTCTGCATGTGCTCCCCCATGGGCACTTTCATCTGTCAGCCAGGGACCCAGCTTCCTTGGCAGGGTGTACACGATGGCCAGTTCTAGTCCCACATGCATTAATCACCAAACCCTTGTCAATTCTTTCCATTTTTTAAAACAACAACAAAAGATCCTCCCATACCCTTTCTAAATCCCTGTTTTCCCACCTATTTGCATTTATTCAGAGGAGTACACTGATGATGAAATCATGATTGAAGAATTAGAGTTTCTAACTTCCCCCTTTTCACCATAGAGCCTGAGCCCTCATTGTTTAAAATTAAAGGAGAGATTAGTACCAACTCTGTTTAGCCTCTTATCTCTGCTCAGCAAAGTTAGTTAAATAATATTGCAGGAAATGAGTTCAAGTGAAAATAACCACCCTTTTTTGCAGCACTAAATGACGAGAAAAGATTCTGGTTTGCCTGTTCTGGCATCTTATGCTTACTCAGGACAGGCATGGCACAGACAGTAAAAGGCAAAAAGGTTAAAAATTGAGCCATTCTACAGAAGGACCAGCTTAGGGTTAAAAGTTATTTTCATGCCTAATAAATTGCTACAGCTCTGTAAAACTGCCGAAGCAGGTGTCATTTACGATAGTGGCAATTTTTATGGTGGTGCTGGTGTACTAGCATTATAGTGAAGGTGATCACAGATTCATCTTTTAGAGACAGAAGCATTATTTCACAGGGATATTAATTACAATATGAAGAAAATCAGTAATCTAAAAAGAATGGCAATATTCATGACACAAATAGGTCTGTACCATAGGGAAGATCCCTGGGTGTTTCAGGACGTATGACTAAGTGGGAAGATACAAGAAATGGCAGCTATAGGGAGCACAATGTGACTGCTCAGTACCATTGTTTTTGAAATTAATGTTTATCAGTTTTCCATGAATCACCAACTGCACTTGAAATACCAGTGCCTGTAGCCTTCAAGAGACTATAAATACACCCAGTTTATTTGGCTGTCCTGGAGAAAAGCTGTAAAAAGAGTGACATTTGTTCTCAATATACAGCAACGATGAAGAGTTGTCACAGGATTGAAACAACACATTTTTTCTAGACGTGAATGACAATACTTCTGTAAACTGTCACATCCCTTTCTGATGGAAGACAGCCTTATCAGTCTGTTTGGTAATAACACTCCTGAAAGTTGTTTTGACTGGATTTTTTTCTTCTAACGACTCCATCCTGCAGTGCATCATGCTGGTTATATTGGTTTGTGCTTTATATCACTTGCTTTCCTCCCAGGCTCAATGTGATCACCAGACCAAAATTGCTGGAAGTTTAAACCTGCCCACATACATTTCAGTTAGTGGAACTACAAACCCTTTTGCTGGTATTCACAACTATTAGTTGCCTTGCACATTTAGTTATGCTTACAGCAGGGAAGCTTCTTCCTCTGAGTGAGAAAAAAGTCGAGTTGCTTGTGCACTATTACTAAGCAAGTTACTGATCCTTCCTATGCCACTTTCTTACAGAGAGAAAGTGTGGGGAGTCAAACTACTCAGCAACATAAACCTGCAGAGATGCTGCAGGATAGCAGACCTCTGTCTTGATCTCAGGGTCACTCACTTTCTTCCAGACTTCAAAGACAATGTAAAAATATTAAGCTTTGATGCTACAGATGCCTTTCACTTGCTGCACCCAAAATCCACAAATCAACCTCAATGCTCTCAAAGCTGTCCAAGAAGCAATTTGGACTAACATATCTTTATCAAACACTTAAAGAGCAAAAGAGCACAGTTAAGGAACCTGTGCATTTCAGTCCTCATGACAGGAAAAATTAAGAGATCGAAAAAATAGACAGAAGGCTGCATTTCTAGTGTTACCTGAGGTCTACTGATAAATTTGTCTTTCTAAGCACAGTTAATAGAAATATGATGTGAAATATATAATCTAGTCTTATCTTAAAGACAGGACAAAGTCAGTTCTCTCACCTTCCTTCCCGCTTAGTAAACAGCCCTCTATCCACTAATTTGTCATGCTTCTAACATGTTAGTTTTAGCCTTTCAATTCACAGGGATTTGGCACAAGCTCCTTTTACTTCCTACTCACATAACTCCATGCCCTATGAGATTTCACTTGAATTTCAGCTTCACAGTAGCCAGAATTGCAATGTCTTCAGCATCCTTCCTATACAGTATTATATTTAAAGAGTACATTTTGGTTCTTTGAAGTGACCTTTAAAATGTTTCCCTATTCAACCTGACATATCATAGAGCAAATCAATAATACCACTGCACTGCAATTGTTTGATTCAGGTCAGATCTTCAAAAACCTGGAGGATACTTTGAACAGTGATAAAAGCATGCTTTATCAGCCTGTCCTCGATGTGCTATGCCAAACTTGCTTTGAGGAGGCAGGCACTGGAATCTGGGTAGAAATGAATAAGGAATTACAAGAAAACCATGCTGAATTGTACAGGTTTTCTACCATGGATCAATACAGCTTTCAAGAAATGAAAGGTTTTGAAGGCAAAGGAACATACTGTGGGCATACCTCTGAAAAAAGTCAGGTGGTAGCTGTGTAATACACATACCTATAGGGCTCAATGGAAAAACTTCAAAATAAGTATTTGTACATTTCCTTTTAGAGGAATTACTTGATGGAACAAAGTAAGTTCTTAAATATTCTATTATGTGTTGGGTCCAAAGTTTTTTGGAGAATGGTGGCATTTGAAATAAGACTGGTAATGTAACAGTATAATTGCTTTCAGTAGGCAACCTATGTAGGTTAGAGATAAACTTCCTGAGCAAAGACCAAGTGCCAGCGCTTGCAGGCAGCTATCACTGTTCCAAGAGATGAAGCACACAGATATGACTCCCTCCTGCTGCTACTGTTGGAAAGTTGTGGGGCTTCTGCATTAGTCAGCACAAGTGGACCTTGTTTTTCTCATTAATTGCACCAGCAGGGTATATAATAAACAGCTGCCTCAGAGGAAAGAGGAGTGAGAAGGGTTAATATGAGAGTCCAGTGTAATGAATTAAATGTAATGAATAAAGTGGTTCTGGTTTAGCCTGTTCATTCTCTTGCTGGCATTTGTGAACAGAAGGAAGTAATAGAAATAACTTTAGTATACGTCCAGCCACTAAATGACTGGTGAACTCTAGTATTTCCAAGGCACACATTTGCCATGTATGAATAATAAATGCATGTTCCTGTCCAAGAGCGTTGCAGTCACAAACACAGCCTTTTTCAAGAAGTTCCCCAGGCTAAGACAGGGACACAGGGTCTGCTTGAGTAGGGGTGTGCAGTCACAGTCACTAAAGAGAAACACTCAAATACAGACCCCAGGAAAAGGGAAGAACCTTCTTTCAGTGATCCAATTTATCAGGAATATATTTTTCACAATTCAGACAAGAGAACATTTAGTGCCTGAAAACATGGCTGAAACAGCTTCGAGATTAAAGGAACTGAAATGCCCTCTTACCTTTGTTGTTCCTTTTCTTCCCCTTTCTTCAGCTGTTCTAATACAGGAGGAAATGGCAGGTTCTGCTGTGTATACACACACGCTTTTATAAACAATGATAAAATCCAGGCCCCTCATCCTCCATGCAAGGAATTTTTCCTTTCTAAAAATGAAAATTCCTAAAAGAAATCTTAATGGGAAATAAAAATAACAGGGACCACTTACACATGAAAGACCAAATGCTATTGTTAAGCATTTTGTTGATGGAATTACCATTGGGGCTTAAAAAAAAAGAGGTCTCCAAATTAATTTAAGGGTATTAGACATCCAAATTATAACCAAATTAAAGCATGCTTGAGTTTTCTAAAAACAAAACCCATCATAAGTATGCAATTCAAGGGCCAAAGTGCAAGCTGCATGCGCATAAATTGGATTGATTTAGTAAACCAAATTGTAAAAACTGTTTTCCACCTTACATTTTCTTTCCAAAGCATTGGAGAGGTAAAACATTTCTCCCAGGGAAGGTATTGCCCAGTGCAAAAGCAGAAAACTATAAGGACTGGAGAGCAGCACCCTACAGCATCACCAGGGAAAGGAATACCAGCCTCTGGCTGTGTTTAAATAGTGCCCCAGGCAGGCACATGTGGGGTCACAGTGGGGCTGATCAAAGTTGTTAAGGTGGAGCAGGGGCTGTAGCAGACACGTTCTCTGATTGGAAGATTACACATCCAGTCTCCATCTTTCCAGGTTTTGACAGTATTTTCCTTGCTAATGCAGATGAGGGATGCTGATTTCAGTACCATGGCAATAAAACTCACAAAGAGGGAAAGTTTCAAATAGGTTTTAGAAACATGAATCTCACTACTTGTTGGTGAAAGTTGTACCCTTAAATATATCCCTTAGCTACATCTGTAAATCTCATCCAGAGTGGAATAGATTCTAGAGAGGAGGATGAGAGGACAGGCACTTTTCCTTTTCCCAATGAAATCCATCCATCTTATCCCATGACAAGCTGCAGTTAAATGACTTGAACCAAGATGAGTGGACAGCAATAGGCCACATGTTAGTATGGTCATAGGAGCCAGAAAGCATTACAATGAAAGGGCAGAAAAATCAGGAGGGAGTAATTAAAGTAGGGAGGAGGAAACCTTCCCCCATGGGAAGTGATCATCTGTGTGCTACAGAGTAGCCTTGTGCTGCACTTGTCTTTGGCTTTCATCCTGCAATCAGGCCACTCTGGCCAACAGCTTTGTCGAGTGCACACTCAGCACAGTGTGGAACTTGTGGGACCAGTATAGCCTTTTGGGCTGCCTTGTGCAATGTGTGGCATTTCCTGGCTATAATGTTCTTTTGTACAGCTAAAATAATCTGTGCATTCTCTTTTTAAAACCATCCCTCTGTCACTGTGTTGTTAAAATAACATCAATGTCCCTCCAGTATATGGGTTAGTGGTTAAAATCTGCTGTCAATTACCAAGCAAAATGTGAATGAAATGAAGAACAAATTTTCTAACTTCATCAGTGTTGTTTTTCTCTTCTTCCCCCAGATAATAATACCTTAAAATAGAATGCCTTATTAGCCACAGACCAGAAGGTTAATAAGTACGTCAACAAAACAAATGTAGTAAATTAAAACAATGCATTAACATTCATTAGTATTTCACTGTTGATTCCCAAACATGCTGCTATTGCTATTCTGTTATTATCAGGCAATAATTGTTATGTCAAAAGATAGGACCCATATGGTTCAACGAGTTCCTCTGGGAGCTTCTTCTGTATGAAAGTCAATCAAAAATATGATTCTATAAGGAAACACATGGACACAGGAGAGCTGCTGTCAGTATATGCAACCCATGTGAAAGACTCAAGTGACTGTTTCAAATAAAAGTTTTTAAATCTAGGGAAAAAAGTGACAGTTAGGAAAGCAGCAGTAAAATCAGCAGGTTTGTTCACAGTATGTAAAGTCTCTGCTGGACTGGCTCCTGTTATCCTAGCAATAGAAAATACACTCTAGACACTTCAGGAAAATTCAGACTTTGTGTATATTTTCCTACCTATAATAACTGGGAATGCTGATCCAGGTGAGCCAAAACAGGATGTTTCAAACAGCATTTATCCTATGAAATGCCCACAATCTTTAGGTGAAATCCAAAATGGCTAATGTTCCACATTGAATATCCTGCTGAACTTGCCTGCCATCCAACATCAAATCCTGTGTTAAAACTCTGGTAAACATTTAATCTACATAACTAACTTCTAAGATGTTGTAACACATGAGATGCACAAATCTCTGAGCTGCCTCTTCTCCTTCAGCTGCCCTTATCCACATTTATCTCCTGACCTTCCTGCTGGAAGGAGTCAGGACAAGCCAGGTGACTATGCTATGGCCTTGGGTTTTGTTGCTATCTGATATCTGCCTGGGACCTTTCTTTCACTATAGCTTTGCCTCCTCTTCTCTGCTCCTACAGCTTTCCCCTCCACCCAGGAGCAGAGTGGAGTTGGGCTGTGGCTGGCTTGCTCTGACTTTCCATGCCTCTGGCCCAGCCACAGCCTGTGCGGCTTCCAGCATCTGCTGTGTGCCTTTGCCTCTGGCTGACTCCTGCTTCCACAGAGGGTTTATTCCTAGCGCTGTTGTTGATTTGTAGGGTTTGGTGGCCCATACAAATGCAGAAACCATAATTGCAGGGTTTTGAAGCAACACTTGGATTACATCACCACCTTTGTATTTTTACATATCCTTTGCAAGTTCATTATAAATTACTCTATGCTCCTTACTTCACTGTTTTACTGGCACAAGGTGTTTTGCCTAGCTCTATCTCACTGTTCTATCTGGCAGTTTGTATTTACCAGGCACACACGGGTTGTGAAGAGTTGCGTAAGTTAGTTTCTATGGTAGGTTTCTAGTCGCCATCTGCTTGAGTGAAAAAATATCTTTTTCAGTTAACACACTGGGTCTGGTGTTTGCGTCTTTTGTTTCCTTCCAGATGCAATCTCAGAAACAGAGGAGGGGCTGTGAGGCTTTCAGGAGAGGAAAGGCCCTTTTACCCATTTAAGAAATGCATTATCCCTGCCTGAACACTGCAGGAAACGAAGTCCTGAAAAGGCTTTTTCCCTGTACCCAGCTACTTTCCATGGCACTGCTTTATCATAAGGGAGATAAAACCCTAAATCTCTTTCTATATATATGTTCACCCTGTTTCTGGGCTGGTTTCCTAAGGAAACCAGGGTCTGCGCTCTTGTTACTCTTCTTCCTAAGCTGTTGTTAAGCCTATGGCTTGTTTCTGCCCCATTTAGAAGAGAGGGCAGAAAATTAAGTTCCCACACATTTCACAGAAAAGGGGAGAGGCTTATTAATGACCCCAAAGAGAGATGTGGAGGACTAAGAGCCCATCCCTTGTTAGACACTCAGGAGACTACTGCAGCAAGGGATGTTCTGAATGCTCCGTTCATGGAAAATTGCTTTAAATGGAACTTGCATCTCAGCAGACACAAAAGCATCCAAGCAAGTCCATAGGAAACTGATCATGGGACTGCCCGTTCCCAGCAAGTCTCTCCAGCTAATAGTATCATCCAGCAGAAGCAGGGACTGGGCAAGAAGAGCCTCTCTAGAAGGGCCTGGAAGGGCAGCAGCAATAGCAGCACAAGTGATGCATGATGAGATGTGCATTTTTGGGTGACAGAAGACCACAGTCCTCAGGTGGAAAGGCTTCTGTTTTCCACAGCTATATGAGGCAGTGGAAAGGGCAGGCTGTAAGATCACTGACGAACAGCCAGAGGAACTGTGATCAGACACACAGCATGTACACTCCAAAGCAGTCCCAGACCTGTGATTCATCCAACACCCACCACTGCGGGTTTTGCCACTCAAGGGGGATCAGCAAAAGCAAGGGCTGCCAATTCACTTGAGTGAGCATTCCTGAGAGCAGCCTCTGATCGCCGAGCTGCGCGAATTAGGGTGTGCAAATGTGCTGTGGGTGGCACACTGCCTCGGCCCCTCTGCACCGGCAACACAGGGTGTTCCCTGCACACCACCTCTTCCTCCCATTCACCACGGGGAAGGCACTGCCATGCCCTGGTGCCTGGCAGCCTGCCACTGTCACAAGGGATCTGGCAGCTTTGCCAGCCCAGCTCCTGGGCAACAAGCACACATTTCTTTGGAAGGAGAAAGCTAAACTGCTCCCAGCTGTGCTTTCCAGGGGAGAAAGGGGCAAGGTGAGGTGTCCAGGCCAGCACCAGCATGATGCCCATGATGGCTCAGGCACTGGCCCAGTGAATATATCACCTGGAAGGTGACCCTAATGTGGTGCACAAAGTGCTTCTGAGACCCAAGTTATCCTCTACACGAAACAGCTTGGGTGCCCCTACACCATGTGGCCATTTACAGGATGCAAGGCAGCCTCAAGCTGTTCCTGAGCATGTCCCACTGGCAGCTGTTATTCACTGCCAAAAGTATGGAAGGGCATTTTGATCAAAATGGTTTTTCTTCTCATATGCTTTTCCCTCAGCCATGGCTCACTGTGTCTCATTTTACCTGGGAGAAATATTCTGTAGCATAGCACAGGTACAAGACTGAACTTTTCATTTTTAAGCTATAATAACCTGAATTTTTAGAGGAGAAAACCATCAAGCTGGCATCTGCTCTCACTGAGTACGGTTTTAAAGCAGAGAAAGCATATACCTTTTGTAGGAGAAGGAGTTGTTTCCAGGCCCTCCTCTCCCTGGAGTGTGATCTTTCACAAAGACCTTATACAAAGACATTGTAGGCAGTGGGCAGCCAGTACAAGCTAAGGGATCAGGTACCCTCACCCTGGAGCAATAGGCTCTGATCCAGCTCAGTCATTGTGGTGCTTTACTATAGAAAGAGGTGCACCACACCCTAAAAGGTTGGGGCATTCACAGAATCAGTTTTGCAGCCTCGAGTTTAAAAACAAATAAGCAAACAAAATTTAAATTAAAAAGTATTTGCAGGTTTTTTTTCCCCTATAAAGTGAAAAAAATACAGGAATAGGGAAAAGTATAAATTTTTGTGTCAATGAGCAACACCCTTAAGTTCTGAGGAGCTGGAGGGAAATAAAAAAAAAAGGAAGCTCAGAATAAGCAAACCAAAATTTGCTTTGAAGGTTACAGCTTGTTTACAAGGTTCAGCCAGAGCACAAAGCACAAAGAAAGCATCTGGCCACAGTCCCTTCGCACACTTTAGCAGCCTGCAAATGAAATATACACCAAAAATAATCAAACAAAACAGCTTCCAGAAGGAATGTTTTCTGTTAAAACCTCCTGACTGCTCAGCAACAGCACCCACACTATGCTTTAATAAAAGTTACCTTTTTGAAAGGCTGGAGAGCTTTCAACATGATACGTACTTACCTGTCCGTAGCCATCCAGACCACCTCATACTTGTAATTGCAGCCAAACTCTTCCTGGGAACATGAAGCAAAACGAGATATATAAATGGGTTCCTTCATTATGGTCTTGATAGCTCATCACATACACCTTCTGCATTTAAATACATTGGGGGAATGTTTTGTGCCCTCCCAAATTCTTCCTGTCATTGGGGATCTTTCGTGTTTGATGGAAGCTGTCTCACAGGCTGTCAGTTCCTGAAGCTATAAAATCACCTGCGTCGGAAAGTCAGGTTTTCAGTTACAGGCAGACAGATAAGGCAACAGCAGAGGGAGAAAAGTTTAAGTGGGAAAAATAATGGTGCTTCAGTTAAGAGATTAATCCACTGCAGAGATTCACATCTGCCTTGGTGGTACCTTGCCACGGTCTGGAGGAGGCAAACATCCTAAGCTGAGCCATACATCTTCAGTCAATGGCTTTATTTCCAGCCCTAGTTAGAAGCATTGTATTCTGTATGGTAAGAGTGAAGTCATGAGGACCAGGACATTTTAAAAAGGCATTTATATGTATTTATGTGCAGTAATTTCTGAAAACCAACCATCACTGCTATGCAGTATAGTTACTGAGCACCGTTTACATGAATCATGGGGTTGGGACAGAAATCACATTACTCCTTTAACAAAACAAATAAACAACAGCAACAAGGAAAAAAGTCCTTCTATCCCACAGCTATTCTTTTTGCAGGAGTAAATCACAGTGAAGGTCAATGTGGGAATGCCTGACAACTGCTCCCACTGCATCCAGCAGCTGCCAGAGCTAAGGCAGCAACACAAGGTATTTCTTACATGTCCACCCAGACAGTGTCTCCTACAGGATATTTTTACATCTTCCATGAAAAGCTTCGAATGAAGTGGAATTGTAAAGGTCATGCTCAGGGAGAGGGAGCACAACCTGGAGTGATGTAAGTGGTGGGTCTGGGCCACAGTGCCCAATGGTGCAGGAAGTCAGGGAAGGAATGCTTGGGTACAGCTACTCTTCCTGAGAGGATCATGTCACTGTATCCATCATCTCCCAGCCAGCAAAGCTTCCTCCAGAAGTGTTCATTTTGGCTCTTAATAGAATTATCCACTTCCCAGTGTCTCCTATATACAGTCCATATATTATCCTCTGTCACCTGTATATGATCATCTGTTCTGAAATAAAGTTTGGTTCTTCACTGTCAGTTTCTGCTTTGTGGATCAGCTGGGTTTAGCACTGGTTATCTTGTAATCCTGCAGAAAGACTTGCACTACAATAATACTAAAATTATTTGCATATATAATCTTACAGTGAGATTTGTCTGAAGTCCTTCTCAGACTCTTGTTGTTCAGCTCTATGTAAACCTGTGTGCGTATATTTTATACTCTGTAATTACTAAGGGAAGGCAAATAAATTAATTTTTAAAAAGGCCTTAAATAAATTTAAGGCAAGTTTTTCTTCATTCATGATGAAACATATCTTTTGCCATGAAAGTGTCATTGAAAAGGGAACAAATCACTTTGCTTTTGCTTTCTAAATTCTTTTTTCTAATAAAATTCTATTTTCAATGGTTTTCACCTACTCAAATGTAAAACCATGCAATCTTTACTTCCCAAATATTTTTAATCACTAACTCAGTGATATGAGTAGTAATGTATACAAAGTAAGATAAACACACAAGCTGCCTGCACCCAAACCCAGGTGGAGGTGGAGGCTCTCTCCACAGCATCCCTGACTGAGACAAAGGCCCTGCTAAAGTGTAGCAGCACCAGGAAGATGCAGAAACACCTTGGCCATCTCGGGATTCTGGCCGAGGAAAATCCTGGCAACACTTGCTTTTATTGTCTGCTGAGTTGCTTGATGTGGGATAAGACAGGTATGTACAAGGTATGTAGCGTACAAAGAACTATTGCTCATTTTTCTTATGAAATTTGTAGCTTCAGTTCCCTTTACAAGGCCAAGCCTGAATTCAACCTTGAGAGACAAAAACCACCCTGAGAACAGGGAGTATCTAAATCAGATCTTCTGACAAGACTACACAGGAGACTCAAAAGAGAAGAAATGCTTATGCATCTGTGCTTAACAGGTACCTATCTCTCTCTGTAAGTAAAAGTAGAAAGTACATTTAAAAAAAACAAAGCACTTTTTCCTAAAAAAAAATACTAGAATTAGTCCTGGAAACAGGTTTTTAGAGAATGGTAGCAAAATCCTCCTGGAGTTTTCCCATGCCATGGTAAAGGAGTTTCGGCAGGAGTAACAGGATAGACAAGTGTATCTGTACATATGCACCTGTAAATTAATGACTTACAAATTACTAGGTATATTGTGGACTGAAATAAGAGAGCTTAAGCAGTGTTTGACATTGACTTTAAAGCTGATTTAAAATAAACAAGGACACAATTCTGAAAGCAGAGTTCAGCAAAACCTTTTCAATATGTCAGACAGTCTAGGTTTTACTTTCTCACTTCCTAGAAGAGGCAGGGTTGCTCTCTAATTTCCAGGGGAAAATCATATGTAATATAATCCTGCTTCAAAGGACAGACCTCAGGATGCAAAAGAAAACAAACTTCATTCCGCAGGCAAAAGTTAAACAAAAATTCTTCTATTAGGAAACATATCAGATCTTCTGATGTTAACAGAAAGGGGGAATTACATTAAAAATAAATCAAGAAAAACCAAACATTTTTCTTCAGGTAAAAAATAATATTCTGTTCAAATAATGAAGAGAACTTCCAGCTTTTTTCCTTTTTTATTTTTTTTAGAAGAGCTTGAGTAAAGTGCATATGTTTTAATTTCTCCCATTCACAATCTGATGATGGGCATCCCAGGTTTTTTTCCTGCCGGCACATTACTCCCTCTGTCTGTCCCAACTCCAAAGTCCACACATATAAAATCAGCCTCTGCAAAGCAGCAGGATGTGACAAACAGCTCCCTTTTATCTACCAAGACCAATGAAATAGGAAGCTTGCATGTTAAAGAGCATTAAAACATGTGTCCAAAACCAAAATTGATCCTACCATATGTTCTGAGGCTTTCACCACACAGTACCACCAAGTGAGAACATATTTTCCTGCCTAGGAAGGAAGTTTTTCCACACCAGCTTAGTGCCTCCGTTGTTTCATCAGGAACACATTTGTTGTGCTTAACCTTATTTCTTCAGTGTGTGTATGTTCACTGCATTCTGACAGCTAGAGTGTTATTTTTTGGACCCTGTAATCTGACCACTTCCCAGGAAGCACATAATAGCAGTCATGCTCTTGCTCTGCTTATCGTGTGTGAACAGCCACTTCTTTAGGTCTTTAATACTAATTAACCAACCAAATAATGAATAAGATTTAAAGGAAAATCTTTGGGGAGTAAAGAACAGGTTCAATTTAATTACAACAACATATCTTGATTATTTTTTGTATTAATACTAAGAATCTGCACTCAAACAAGTAATCTTTGTCCTAATAATTAAGACAATTTGTCCCTACAGGTTATTTCCTGCCTAAAACAGAGGCTGTTGCTATGTGAAGGTGGAGGGCTGAGCCAGTGAGTAGGAACAGAGAGACAGCTTCTTATCACAGTACTGCCTGCCTCCTTTGCAACAGCTGATCATTCCAGGATCACCTGCAATCTGTGCTTTAATTCTCTGAGCATCAATAAGGGCTCTTGGGGGGAGACTCTCAGAGTAAAGCAGTGCAGCAGGATGTCCTCCCAGCTCCTCCTATGGCTCCTATCCATATTCCTATCTTCTATGGTTCTTCCAGCACCTGTGAATTTATTTATAAGCCCCACAGAAATGCTGGGACAAGCCAAAATCTCTGTTCCACTGCCCACGGGCAGATATGACTATTTCATGCCTGTGAGACTGGAACACCCAAACCCACGTGCCTTGCCTTTCATCTTTACTTAGGCAAAGATCCCATGTGGGAGACATGTATGTAAAACACATTAAAGCATCTGAGGTATTCCCATAAAGCCTACACTGGTATTCAAGAAAAGGCTGAGCAGAACTCCAGCTATCCCTGCTCATGCAAGAACAGGATGGACTCCATCACCTCTCAAGATCCCTTTCAGAGCTTCCCCTCTGTGCTGATGCTTAGAATTACTGAACCATGCCTGTATTTGCACTGTTTCGCTAGAATAATGCTTACTCATTTTGTAAGGAAACGTACTATAAAGGCAGTTGTAGTGTTATTATTGTTGTTGTTATTGCTATTTCTGTTGTTAATATCATTGTTGTTATTATTGCAGTTATTATTATTAACTTAAGAACTGCTAAAAGATAGATCACGGTTCCTACGGGGCTTCGATGGCCCAAGCAGCATCTGCAAACCAAGCACAGGAACAAACCGGAGAAACAGCAGCAGAAAAATAAGAACCTATTAACTGCAGCACCACCAAGTGTCAGCATTGAAAATACCACCTCTTGGGAAAATAACCACATTCTACCGGAACTGCAAGAGCAAACATTGAAAAGAACCTGTTGGCATGTAAATGAAAACAGCTTAATTTTAATATTTTTTTAAAAAGCTGTGTCAATGCCTTCTTCCAAGTTACACGATGCATTATGCTGTGTCAAGGTAATAATAGCATTTTCACAAAATATAATGTTTCCTAATATAAGGGAATAAGAATTTAGATTTAAAAATTCTCAGCATTTTGAATGGGTGCATATTTATTAACTACATATACACAAGCACACACACAACTACTCAGCAGCTGTTGTAAGCTGCAACATTTGCAAGCTTTTAGCACAGGTGGGGATTTGCTTCACCTAACAAGGATAGGTGCAACATGTATCAACCACCAACTGATGCTATCTCAGAGGAAATCTTTCTCTTTTCTAAGTGTTTTATATTATTGTAGGTGCATCAGAGCCTTCTAGACATAGCTCATTTCTTGTATTAGGGGATTTTATTGTACCTGGGTCTTGAAAGTCACATCCCTTGGCCACAAGCTGACATGTCTGGATGTCCCCCTGAGGCTCAGGAGCAGAAGAGATGGGGTACTGCCAGCAGCTCCAGTGAAGTTAGGTACATGCTTTTGCCTTATCAACATCTGTCAGAGACTACATATCTAAACACAACCACCATTTTTTCAGGGGATATTGTAAGCAAAAACAATGACTGATGGCTTTTTTGATTTCCAAGCATTGTGAGATTCTCAGTCCCTTATTGTTAGCATCTATCTACAGGTGCCTTTACATGCTACACAAGACAAAGAAAAGAAATATCTTTCTGTTCTTCTGAGCTGGCTGTGCTGGTTGATTCGAGATCAAAACCTTCAGCAGGAGAAACCCGCATAACCTATCTTTTCCCATGGCACATTTTGACAGTAAAGCACCAGCTATTTTTTAGCAATTTTTGCATCCTAATTTGTCTGGCCTGGTTGCAGCTGTACTGTGTTGCACATGCCAGTTTTGGTAGCTGTCTGTGCTCCTCCTGAGCATCTCTTCCTCAGCAGAGCTGGATAAAGCCCTGTCTTAGAGTGCTGTGGCTGGGCAAGATGAGCTGGAGACCACTGTACTCAGCACTTTCTTTGGGGCCTCCACAGGAGCCTGGAGATCACCAGTACCGGCTGATCTGTGTGTGTTTTCTGGATGTGGATTCCTCTTCCTGTTTTTCAGAGACAGGTTCAAGTATGGATGTGCCAGCTGGCTTCCCAACTGCATGAGGTGGGGGGAAGGTTTTCTCCCCCTTTATTTCTGGTATTTATGATCATAATCATCCCAATCATGATTTGCTTAAAACATAGCCACGTACACACTTCCTCCTCTGATTAATGCTGGTTCTCCTGGTGATTTGCACAAAAATACAATCCCATAGCAAATGCCTATAATCACATCACTTGTCCTGCTGAAAGCCCACAATGAAAATGGGCAGCATGTAGCAACCACTACCAAATGCTATGTCATAGCAAGGCGTTCAATAGCTGACAGCTATTAAAGTCATCATGCAGACCAAGCACCACCTGCTGCCCAAAATACTAAGCTCTTTAAATCCAGAACTCCCAACTCCAAGCTAACTGCATCAGGCTTCATCTAATAACCTACTAAAAGTCTGATGTAACCTGCAAATAACCTGCTTCTGAAGATTTCCAGAACTTAACACTAGCCCTGATCAAACCCCAGAAATTCATGGCTGCTTTAAAGTATAAGGCCTTCACATCTACCAGCAACAGCCCTGTGGGGCCTTTGAAACGTGTGGCACTGCTTTCTACTCTGTAACCAAACATGCAGTCATAGGACAAGGGGTAACAGGTTAAAACTTAAACAGAGGAAGTTTAGATTGGATATAAGGAAGAAATTCTTTACTGTAAGAGTGGTGAGGCACTGGAATGGGTTGCCCAGGGAAGCTGTGAATGCTCCATCTCTGGCAGTATTCAAGTCCAGTTTGGACTGATCCTTAGGTGACATGGTTTAATGTGAAGTGTCTCTGCCCATGGCAGGGGGTTTGGAACTAGATGATCGTAAGGTCCTTTCCAACCCCAACTGTTCTATGATTCTATGATTTTTTCCTGTTCTGAGACCAAGAATTTGATGAGACTTTTCTGGCTAAGGGACACATTTCTCTCCAGCATTAACTCTTGTGATTTCAAATTTGACTTAAAAGAATAAATTTTTATATCAACTCACCTGCTGCATCTTGCAAGCTATTTATTTACGCTTTGGTAGGACATTTTTTGCCTCCTTTGCTAATTAGTTTTGGGCAAAGTTCTCTCTAATTGCTATGCTGTGGTGGGTAGACTTTAAGTATCTTTTGTCCTGCTAATACTGTTCAAAGAAAGTATCTAACAGAAGTGGGTATATTTATTTAATCCCCACAAAATGTCAGTGTTCAAGAAGCTCATCGAAGCTCACCGCTCCCTTGCACTTTGATATTGGTTGTCAGCTGTTGGACTGCTCCAAAGTGCTAGTGTGCCTGTTTTCTTTGATCTTTACTATTTCAACTCTCTTTTCAACACTGTGGCAAATGTAAACTTTGAACAAATTGCTCATATTTGTGATAATTTCTTTTTTAACTTCATGGATGTTTCTTCTTAAAGCTGATGTCCAGTCTACATGAAATGTCCATCTTGACTGAGTCTTGTATGTATTATTTTCTGTGAATCATTTACAGAATAAATCCTGCTGTTAGGTTAGCTATTGTTATTACTTCTGGGAAAAGATGCAAATGTGAACATCCTTGTGAATGCAAACATTCCTTAACATACGATGTTTTATTTTCAGAGTACTCAGACTCTGGAGAATTGTTTACACATTCTTCTGCATAACTTTTTGTCCTCCCCGCTTTTGTATGCAGGTGGTAACAGCTCTGGCAATAGGTTCTCGAGCCACAGCACCTCTGCTGACAGTGCTTTGCGTCCCACGTGCTTTTCTTAGCAGCATTTCCACCTGTGTATCTGGCAGAGTATTATGTATAACCAGCACATCATGAGCCCTTTGTCCTTTGAAGTACTTATTTTTCTTTTTAGTGATAGATCCTGTTTCATAAGTTGTTGGATCAGCTTAACATCTATGTTCTCTCTGGCATTATTGCTTTGCTCCTTGGATACAAAGAACATTGAGATTTGATCTTGTTATCTGTGCTGTCACTCAAAAGCATGGAAAAGACTTTGTTGTAACATTTTTTAATGGTACTGAGTCTACAGTATTCCACCTTTTTTACATTTTGGGCAACATCTAGAACTGGAGTGTGGCTGCACATCTGAGCAGTTAATAGGAGAACATTTTATGTCATCATGTCGTGACATTATGCCATGTTGTTGCTTGGGTTGTCTGGGTCTGTGTGTCTGCTAGGCTTATATACAAAGCCAGCCTCACTGTTTAGATTTACGAGACACTCATTTTCATACTGCTACTACTACTACTACTACTACTACTAATAATAATAATAATAGAGGTGTACTGTAAATCACAGATTTTTTGCCTTATGAAAAAAAAAAGGAAAAAAAGCCATAGCAGCAGCAATAGAAACTGATAAATCTGGTTTTTTGTCCAGCAACAGTTGTGGAAAGTTACTAATTTGGAAAATACAAAAGCAATTCTGTTAAACTGTTTTGTACATGACACTCTAGAAACCTGATCAGTGCAGATGGAGCCAGCTGAGATGCTACTGGTTAGCCTGCCTTGGGCCATTCTCACGGGATGGGGGCCAAGTGAGAGAAGGTGCCCTGCAAAACCAGGCTGGGTCCATCCAGGTGACATGCTGGGAATGGCCTGTGGTCCAACCTAACTCCACGTAAAGGAAACATTTACAAGACCTAAAACACAGCAGGGCGTGGTAAAGGGAATCAAGTTGTAATGTGGCATTTCCTGAAATCGTTTAACTTAACTAGTAAAGAGTCCTTCACCAGTTTTCTAAATTGTATCACTTTATGTGTTTTTCTGTATCAATTTGCATTCCTGCTTTTCTATTTGATACACAGTTTCTTTGATAATGTGCCTTCATTTCATGTTCCAGATGGGCCATTTGTGAGACATTTTCCTTGATTATCTGACTGTCCAATAAATTCTTCTTGCATTAGTAACTCTCAGAAGCTCAAGTACCTCACTGCATGTCACCCCGCAAATGAAGACATGATAGCGAGTGACTTTGGATACCAATTAAATTTTATAAATCACTATGCACCTAACTTATAAGTAGCATTGGTTATTTTATTGTTATTAGTCATCTGAGTGAAATTACCTCAGTGCCTCCACGGTTGCAAGATAAAGCCTGAAGTGCGTTAGAGGACCAGCTTCAGCACTCCAGCTCTGACTTTGTGACTGAGTCAACCCCTCCGCAAATGACAGCTCTGGTTATATTCGTTTTCTGACAAATTTCTGACGCGTGTTCGGGACTTTACCTTTTTTGCCAAACTAACACTAACAGAACCAAACACTGGATTTTCCCAAGTGCTTGAGAACTGCTTGCGTCCTGCGCCCATTATAAAGCAAGCGCCCTTAAAAACCCCCATGTCTTCACGAAGGCATGCCTCCTTCCTCACCAGCCATCCAAGTCGCTCCGAAATCGAGAAGCGTGCGCGAGAAAAGGGAGCACCTTCCATAAAACAACGACCCTACCTACTCCTGACGCGGCCCAGGAGCTCAGGGCAGAGCATGCGCCGGCGCTCCCCGCCCAGCCCCAGCCCCAGCCCCAGCCCCAGCAGCGCATACCACCAGGCCGAGGCCGCCGCTCCCCGCCGTGGCAGGCCAGAGGCCAATCCCTCACCGGGCAGGGAACGCAGCGGCGGTCCCGGTCCCTGCCCTCAGCGTGCGGGAGCACACGTGCTCCCCCCGTTCACGCACGCGCACTGCCCACTGCCCACTGCCTCGGTTTGAGCGGGGCTCGCGGTGGTGGCCCTTAGACTACCTGTCCCGTGGTTCCGTGCGGCGCAGAGGCGTGCCGTGGGCGGCGGAAGCAGCGGCGCCCCCTGTCGGTGACGCGGGGCAGCTCTATCCGGGCCTTTGCCGCTCTGTCTTCCTTTCGCGCCGGCGGCCGCTGTGAGGCGGCGGGTCCATGTGCGCACGGAGTGGCGCGGCCCCGGCTCCGGCCCCTGCCCTCCGCCTTCTCCTCTTCCCCTCGCCGCCATGGACCCCAACACCATCATCGAGGCCCTGCGGGGTACCATGGATCCAGCGCTGCGGGAAGCTGCCGAGAGGCAGCTTAACGAGGTGAGGGGTTCGGCGGGGCCTGGGCCCGGGGACGCGGCCGCTGCGATACAGGGAAGCGGGGCGTGTGTGCCTGGCGGGGGGGACGGGCGCGGACGGCGGGGTCGTGGCAGGCCTGTGTGAGGGGGAAGCCAGGCAGGGCCGGCGGGAAGGGGTGAGTGCGCCGGGAGACGGGGCTGAGCGAGCGGCGGGAGCGGGGTTCCACACACAACACCCCATCCGGGTCCCCGAGCCTCGTTTCCCCGCGCCCTCGGTCCTTTCCCGCCGCCGGGCCCGGCCTGGAGTCACACGACGACTGCAGGCTGGGCCCGGCCACCCGGCTCGCATTGTCCCCGGCACATGGCAGCGGGGCCTCCAGCCGGGGCCAGGCCAGGCCATGCCGCACCGGGCGGGGCTGCTCAGGGAATGGGGGTAAGCGGCAGAAAGCGGTCGGTACTGGGGAGGAGTCCCCCTTTGCCTTTCCTGTGGGTAACAAATTACTTCCATTGTCTTCTTGCTCAGTCGGGGAAAGGGTAATCTATAGAGGGATGTTTAAAATTCTCGATGGTGCAGGCCGCCGGTGGCTCAGAGGCTGGACCCATTCCTGCCTGGGACTACCTAAGGGTAGACTGTGGGTGTGAAAGGCAGTAATTTGTCTTTGGGAAAAGAGGCAGCAAGACCCTATCACTTTATGAGCAGAGCAGCCTATTAGTGTAAGAGTGGCCTGGGCTGAGTTGGGAAATAAATCCGACAGCCTGGCATTATTTGGTGTTTGTACAAATCCTTTGGGCTCCGGGTTCATCAGCAGCTCTGCCAAGGTAGGTGTGCGTTCTGGGTGTAGTATCGACAGGTGCCTGAAAGACTGGGGGAAGACCGGGTTCCCAACACAGGTATGTCATCTGCTTAGACTGTATTCATGTGTCACACTGGGATATAAGAAAACCAGCAGGTCCTAGTCCACAGGTTTCAATTTTGGAAAAGAGCTATATTTTTGTTCTGTCTGGCAGATGAAACCTTTTCTTTCTTGATGAGACACAACTATGAGACTTAGTCATTTTGAAGAAAAGGGTGTTCAAGTTTTTGACTCAGAAAAGGTGGTAGCTGGAGAGAGGAGGTGAGGGATAAGCCTGTGTAGCAGGCTTGTGGCACCTTTAGTTGGCCTTTCTCACAAATGTCTTTCTTTGTTGCTTTTAAGCAGAGTTTAGGCCCAACAAAATACACGTAATGCAACAGATGTTCAGCAGAGCTTAGATGAAAGTTGGCCAAATGTTCTGCTGGCAGTAGAGAAACTTTCAGAAACTAAAGGTATAGCTTCTTGTATTATAAGAACGTGTAATTCAGCTGAATTTCCTGCATGCTGTTTAGTAAGTGAATGGCAAATAAATATTAGGTACATTTGAAAGAAGAAGCTGTAAAACTACTCAGTGTTTAATTGAGCTTTGTGCGAAGTGGTTGGCTGTCTTCTCCATATGCTTTGGTAAAAAGAATTCTAGTGGGTTTTATTTAAACAAAAGAAAATAATGTAATTGCCTATAAAGGCAATAATATATATGTAACCCTAAGCTGGCCTCAGAATGCCATTTTTTGTGTTACATGCATGTCAATATCTATATATAGTAATATGCTTGAAATCTATTTTAGCTATTTTCTGCAGGTATTGAGTTACTGAACATCCAGGAAATTAAATTCTCTGCCAGTTGGGGTCTTCAGCAAGTGGCTAAATCTGTTGCATGAAGGATCATGCTCACCAGCAACCAGCTTTTGTTCACACTTTGAATCGAAGCGTCATTGGTCTGTCATGTATTACACAAGTATTAGATTGGTATAAAATCCAAATATCTGTGCCCCTTTAAAAACACCGGGCATTATTGGACCAGTGCATAAGAATTGCTGTTGTTGGAAATGTAGCCTTGCTGATCTTTCACAGACCTCTTGTGATAAAAATATTTGTTAAACCCAAAATCTGCAAGCACTGTATGTAGTTTTGGTCACATGTTTTTTCATAAGTTTATTGAAGACAGTTCCACATTTGCTTGCAGGATACTGGTCTAAATTTGTTAACTGTTAGGGCACTTGTGTTACCACTTAATATTCTGTTTCAGGTACGGGGCTTTCTTTCTCTGTAAAGATGAAACTATACAGCAGTGAATGCTGTTCTTGCACATGGCCAAGCACACACAAGTGTTTTTACAATTTAAGTTTAATAGTTGTCCTTGGTTGACCTTTTAGTTTAGTTTGTCTGAAGTGTCTCTGTTGAGCTGATGAGACTGGTTTTCAGTAGAATGGTCATTTTACTTCATCAGAAAAGAGTGTGCTCTGGTCAGTAATTGATATTCCTAATTAATGGAAGAGTAAAGTATCTAGATCTATCTTCATCATACCGTATCAATCAAGAGTTTCTGCGGACTGAAGAGTGGAACCAGGCTGTATGAATTTTTGATTTATCCAAGCTTTGTTATTTTTCCCTTGACCTTCTCTATGTCATGAATTTTTCTATGCTGCTTTTCTTCTCATTAAGTTTTATCAAGTTATATTGCCTGCACATAAAATGCTGTGAGAACTTTTGGAGTTGAGATACGCTAAAAATTTGCATGTAGATTGTTTTCAAAATTGAAATGGGGAAATTGTGTTGAATTCATACTTTTCCAGCTCCTTCAAAAATAAATTGTAGCCCTTATTTAAATACGTGCTACTTTGAATAACTATATAAATAGCCTAGGGTTCTAGTGCAGCAACATACAATAAGTATTACTCTTCTGGTTTGCTTTTTTTGGTTACAGTAAAGGATGTATCTGTAGTAGTGTGTCTGTTACAGTATGTTAAATTCTTAATGTCTAAGAAGAATGCGTGAAGTTCTTCATACCTCAGATGTTGGGTTTTTTTTCATTTAGTGGCCTGCAGGCTATGTGGTATGAGTAATTCTAGTATTACAGATGAATGTAACTGGTTTTAGTGAGCATCATTACAGGAGAAAAAATGCTTTTTCTCTATCATAATTAACTATTGATAGTTCATGTATCACGAACTGATGCCTGAAAGTGAACTTCAAACTTGATTTATATTTCAGATTATATAGCTGGCATAACACTTTTCCCAGACTGTTTTAGCACATGGTTAACAAACCTACTGGGCTAGGAAAAACAGCAGTGAAATATGCAAAATGATTGTATGTTCTGTAACAGTGATTGATATTAACAGACAGTGGTGCAACGTTTGTGGTCTGATAGAATACATTCCTCAGCTAGTGAGGCTGCATAGCAAAGATTGCTCTTGGGAACAGTCCCTGAATTCTTGGCTCTTAGACAACAAAGTCATACCAGTGACACGGCATGTTGGAGAATTTGTAAGGGGGAAGGACTTGAGATGAGTTTTGGGTTTGGCTTTTTTTTCTTCTTTTTTTTAGTGTTAAGTTACATGTTGGGAATCAGACTTTGACTGTGATAGAACCTTTTTTTTTTCCAGTTGTTGTAAGTTCTCTAAATTTTAATGTTTATTTTAAAGTGTTATTTGCAGACAGGGAGCAAGAGGATAAAAGACAAAGTTTTACAAATGTTAAAACTTTAAAGGTATGGAAATAGTTTTGGTTCTTCATGCAGTTTAGAGTATGTGATAGCAACCGCTGTGAGATCCTGATTTTATTTCTCGCATCCTGGAGCTGTGGGATTTCTGTGTAGAATGACACTACTCACCCATGGCTTTCACTGAAGTTGCATCAGTGTAACCAGTTCTTCTGGAAACTGTGGCATGCAAGGGCCAGCAGAGTCCTCTACATTCCAATAGGGTTCCCTGATAGACTTCTAATAAATCTTCATTTGCAGCTCACCTTTTGTATAGCAGATTATTCTCGCTTATCACATGCACTAAAACCAAGAGATAGTATTTGCATAGAATATGTACATAAAGTAGGTGTGGTGTGTTTTGTTTGGTTGGGTTTTTTTAGCAGTGCTGTCAGTGAAGAGGAACATGATGTCCCGAAAGGCAGTCATCTTTGGAGAGTAAAAATACTAATGATTAAAATAGCTGAAATGAATGGGTGTTCAGTGTTTCTTAATGCTGTAGATACAAAATTGGTGCCTATGTAGTGTCTTGTTTTAATTTCAGATGCTTTTTCTGGATGACAATGAAACATTGAGTGTTCTTTTTAATAGTAAAGCAAAGCAAGGGAGCAAGTGACAGGTTATTGTAGAAGCTGGGGTTTTATTTGACCATTCATTACATGGATGCCTTCTTGTAGCTGTCCTTCCTGATCCCCACATTTCCATTTCAGTTTCTTTGGAATCAACCTTCCTTTTGGTGACATGGGAAGGTCATCACTGTGAAGAGTTTGGAAGTCCTTTGTATTCCATAAAGAGTGTATAGAAGTGATAATGTAGGTCTATGTGAGCGTAGTTATGAACTTAATGGATTAAGAGGAGGCTTTGGAAAGTACAAGGCATTTTACTTACACTAACTTTTATTAAAAGCCTAAATTATTTCTAGTGTGAATTTCTGGTGTGAACCACTAAAAAGGATAAAGTGACTAATCCTTGTGGTTGGTGTCTGATGCTTGAGATGTTAATCAGGATGATTCTTGCAAGATTAAAAAGAAAGATTATAGTTATAGGTGTTTTGGTCCTATCCTTTAAAACTTATTATGGTTCAAAAAATCCAGTGAACATATCTTGGTCCCACTTACTAATATAGTTGATGTTTCTAGGGAGCTTCTGTAGCTTGCTATAGGCATAGGCTCAGTCCTAATTTTTTAATGAAGAATGGATTTTAGTATTTTATACGATTGCAGTGTGGCAGTTTTGCACTGTCTGCTTTTGATTGCTGTTTGCTTTTAAAATTAAAATTTTAATTTTTTTTATTAAAAGGATAGTTGTCATTCATGTGGAAAAAGGGAAGGTAATCCTTTTAAAAATTATAGGATTAAATATTTTTCCATTTTAAATAATGAAATACATTGCAAATTTTTACTATAGAAAAGGGTAGCCATTAAATTTATCATGTTCTTTTAAGTCCACTTTATGCAGACTGTAATGTGACCTTATTCGTAGGTGAGTTAAAGGTTATTGAAATGGAAAGCTTTCTTCAGCAAGTTCATAGTAACACACTTAAGTACAGGAGTACTTCCGCTGACATTAATGTTAGGCATATAACTGAATACTGTGCTGAATTAGGGTCTGATGTCATTTGGTATGTGTGACAGACATGTCTGTTAATGTTACTTAAGATAACAAGGACCATAACAGACTGGAGTTGTAGTAGAGTTTAATACCAACAAGTGAATTAAATGTATTTATTCAACCATTACTTGGCAGTTGGAAACCAACACTTTTTTTCTTATTAATTGAAAGTTTATTTTCTTCTTCATGACTTTGGATATATCGGAGGGATGTGGGTCAGAAAGATTGATGCTGATATTGCGCTGTCAGTTACTCCCCATTCATCAAAACACACTCTACAAAATAAACATGTCAGCTGGACCAGATGTGAGGGTCTGTGAATTTCTGTGGGTTTTCTATAGCCTGTAGATTTTTTAGTGCCCAGGATATGTACAGCAATGTTTTAATGTTTTGTGGAGATCTTAAGTCAGGTTCATTCTTTATTTAAAAACTTTTAAATAACAGGCAGTAAAAACCAAGCAATGCTAATCAAGTCTTAGTACAATGCACCAACAAATCTCATGTCCAAGTCTGTCCCTTTTACACTGCTTTATACTAGAACGTATAGGAAATATTTCCTAGGGAAAGGTAAAGTTGGAGAGAAGAGGCTGGTGCTGTAGGAGTGAGCTGGGCAGTGTTAAACACTCAAGAGTAAAGCTGACATTACTTCATGCTGTCAAAAGAGCTTTAATCCTACTAGAAGAAGAGATAAATTCTGATTATTTCTTTTTATTATTAATTTGCTTTGCTGACATAACTGAGACAGTCATTTATTTTTGATAAATGGATAGTGTAGTTTCAGTGGTTTTCTAAATACTAATTTATTTGGTTTACGTAAGGAGTAGTAAACTGAGGAACAAGTAGATAAGAGGTGTTTTCCTAAGAGTTTAACATGTAAAGTTATGTAGATCTATGCAGTTGTCTTTGTTGATAGAAAGGCTGCACAGAATGTATGAAAATTTTAAATTGTAAGTGAAGGTAAAGCAGAAATATATCTTGGCAATTTGAATCATGGTGTAGTTAGTTAGAAGGGGCCTTTGCAGATCACCTGGTCCAGCTACCTGAAGCAAAGCTGTTTGGAAGTCAGGTGAGGTAGACTGGGACTCAGTTTGCCCAGTTGAGTTCTGAACGTCTCAGAGGATGAGGTCTCATTGCCTCTGTGCACAGAGTGTGCTGGACCTTGGCTGCCCTTGTGAAAAGTAGGATTTTTTTTTTTCCTTTTGAAAAATAGGAAATTTCCCTCACTGCAGCTCATGTCTATTGACTCTTGACCTTGAGCAAAAGTGTTTTCCAGTTATAAAAAGTAAAGTTTATTTTTAAGGATCACAGTTTCCTTTTTTCAGTAAAATTCATTTAACATCTTGAGGTTTTAATGCTTAGGCAGGTGGGTAAAGGATGCTATAATAATGTTAAGGTTAGTTTTCTCCTGTTGAAAATGCTATATTATGTACTGTATCAATGACATTTCTCATTATTTTAAGAAAACCAAACCACCGTATTTTGTTTTCATTGTAAGTGAACTCTTGCAGATCCTTGCAGGGTTGATACTCTGCAGATGTCACTCCATTTAGGTCTCCTTATTGTTAGTTTGCTGTATAGTTATGTTAACAGTATGGTGTATAGTTATGGTAACAGTTGATGCAGTAATGCATAAAATGTCACTTGAAGCTCTTTTTTCTGGCAAGATGTACTATGAGTTGGACAGGCTTGCTTAAGGCTGGGCTTAGTTTTAAAACATAGTTGCCATCTGTTTCTTAGATTATTTTATAATGAATTCATACCTTGTTAAAGGTCACTGTAAACTTGCTGTGCTTGGGTTGTATGGCTATTTAGTTATTCTTTCAAGTATTTGTTCTGAATTAAGAAAATGTTTGGGAACTTAAAGGCTGATTTCTGAAGCCTGTTTAATGATTCCTTCAAGTCACTTACCTTAAAGAGTACTATTTTTCCTCCTCCATGTTGTCTTGAGAATATAACAAGCATGAAGCTTTGGAATGCTTTGGTTGATTAGCTGACTACTGTGAAACTGAGTTGCTGGTATAATATTTTCTTTTTTTCCTCTCTCCCTACAGGCTCATAAGTCAGTGAACTTTGTTTCAACTCTGCTTCAGATCACTATGTCTGAGCAACTGGATTTACCAGTGAGACAGGCAGGCAAGTTTTCAAATCTTTTTTTTTTTGTTTGGTGTTCTATCTACTCTAATGGTGCACACACACCAGGATACTGTTAAAGAATCTTGATGGTTTTAATCTCAAATACTCTGAAGTTGGGAGTTGCTTGAATTGCAGTCATCGTGCACTGTATCTGCACCATACACAGAATAGGGAAGACAGAAAGAAAAGGTGGCTGGCTCTTCAGTTATTGCTTCCCTTTATCTCTAGTGAATACTGGTCTTTGGGGAAACAGAATGGTTTATAATGCCAGTGCATTTGTGCAAGGAGGTAATTTAACCTTGTACTAGTAATGCTAATATTTCTAAGCATTTTAAGTGTAAGAAAACAGTATCATTTGGAATCCTGTTGATTTGTGCATGGGCCATCAGTAAAATTTCATATTAAATATTAGCAACTCCAGACATCATCTTAAAGCTGCTGTGATTACTTGACAGGGATTTTTAATATGGTACTTCAGTGTTTTTTCTGACACTTTAGGAAGTATGATCTTCATAGAATCATAGAATACGAGGTTGGAAGGGTCCTCAAGGATCATCTGGCCAAACCTTTCTTGGCAAAAGATCACTTATTTGGATCTTCCGCATATTAAATTATTCAAAGTTGTAGCATAAGTCTAACTTGCATTTTTATCTACTGCCTTCAGTGTAAACCAGTTGAAACCCAAAGCAATCTGTAGAGTGGAGACAACTCAAACAAAACATAGCTTATAAACAGTGCATATTTTGTAAAGCAATTAATGGCATGATAAATCCCACTGAGGACAGATTGAAGTCTGCGTCATTTGAGTCTTGCAATAGCTAGTATCTGCTGAATGTTTCTTTCATTTGCAGACCTTTTCAGACACCTTTGGTTTCTGAATCTTCAAAACATGCATATGGAATTCGGGAAGAGTATTTGCTTTTTTGATTTGTACATATAGAATTAGATCAACAGTAACTTTGTTATTAATTTGTGATTTGAGATTTCCTGTTGCATTTTATAAGTCCTTTTCTTTCCAATGGCTATCATCTATATTTTGCCACATAAACAGTTTGGTTTCAGTTGTCAAATGGTAAATGCAGGCATTTGTGCCAGCAACCTGATTGCTACAAACTACTGTGGCCCATAACCTTGGTATAAAAGGGCGCTGTTTCTTCTTAGTGTTCACTCTGGTATCACAAACTTAGATATTTTTTTGCTTACAAGTGATGTTTATACGTAGTCATTTGTATTGATTAGCTTTGTTGTCATAAAAATGCCAAGAAAATAATTACAAAGGATTTTTCATAAGTGTGTTGCTAAGATGTTGCATAACTGTTTATCTGTAGCACAGGTAAGAACAATGTGCTTAGTATTTTTATGTGAAAACACATGCTTTACAGAACTAAAAATACCGACATCACAATAAATGGGTATCAACTAGTAGATTATTAGGTTAATAATTTACATGGTTTATGTATTTTGATTCTCCTACTCAAGAATGGTCAATGAATGAGTCCTTTCAATCAGTTTTGTTCTAAAATAGATTTTTTTTTTATTTTATTTTTTTTTTTCGTAAAATGTGTTTGTCCTTTGAATGGCTATCAGCTGATTTGCCACTTCTGTCTCACAGGGGTTATCTACTTGAAAAACATGATAACCCAGTACTGGCCAGATCGTGAAACTGCACCAGGAGAGATTCCACCTTACTCCATACCAGAAGAAGATAGACACTGTATTCGTGAAAATATTGTAGAAGCCATTATTCACTCTCCTGAGCTGATCAGGTATGCAGTTATAAACTGTACATGAATTGGCTGTGGTTTCTGACTGTTGGGTTTCTGGGGTTTGTTTTTGCACACAACTAAGATCACTTGTATGCTAAGCATTAATGTCATACACTTTATATTCTGAGCGTTAAATTAATTTAAGTGAAAAAATAGTTTTCAGCTTATGTGGCATGTAGAGATTTAAAGTTCCTCAAATACTAATTGACTATATTGAGAATATTAAGCAGAAAGAACAGAACCTAAACCTTCCAAACAAAACTTGAAATTAGTCTAAGTTTGGGCAGTATTGGCTGCTTCAACATTACTATAAAATTATTAAAATAATAGTAGTAACTTATTTAATCACGTGCATTTGTTTTCTAGAGTACAGCTTACTACTTGCATTCACCATATTATCAAGCACGATTATCCTAGTCGCTGGACTGCAGTTGTGGAGAAAATCGGATTTTATCTTCAGTCTGACAACAGTGCTTGCTGGCTTGGAATTCTTCTTTGTCTTTATCAACTTGTGAAGAACTATGAGTGAGTTTTTTCTGCCATATGAAAAGGCAGAGAATTAATACATTTGGGTGTATTTTTGGTATTCTGTATGTGCATTGTAACCGTGTAGGACTGCATATGGGATTGCACAGTGGTGATAGAAATCTACTTTTAGAAAATATTTTTGGATACTTGCTATGCAAATGTTGGCTCATGTATCTTCTCCACTAAAAAAATTACACAAAAATTGCCTTCATTAAAGTTTTGAGATCAGAAAAGAAAGGCTATATTAAAGCTTTAATTTGGTAGTTGTTTCTCTATGGATTCATCACAGTAAGAAAGTCTGCCCAAAATCGTGACTTTTGTGGAAAATTATTATTTATTTAAACCAGATTTAGACTCCTAATTTGTACTTTAGTTATCAGTGACAATAAACATGCAGAGATTTCAATATGTGAAATCTTGAATGGTAGGAAGTTCAGAATTATTTTACGGAGACTTTGGTGTAATCATTTCGATAGCGTCATCCAACCCATTGTAGGAAGTCTTTATCAAAGCCTGCTGTTTGGTATGCAAGGTACTGGGCTATGATATAGGTTAATGTTCTTTGTATCTGGCATTATGATCAGGGCTTTAAAGTAGAGGTTGCACCTGAAGTATATAGAGCTTACCTACTGCTGCTGACATGTAGAAAGCTCACATGAACTGGATCAGAGAAAAATGCAAACCTGGAGTCAGGGAACTGTGGTAGTGGAACCGATGGAATCCACAACTTATCTCTTTAAAAGCACTGTTGTGCATAACATTTTTGTTTCAGGTACTTCAAATGTTACGTTGAAAAAAATTTCACTGTCTAATTCCTTGAATTTTATATAGATTAAAGTAAAACAGGTGAATACCAGTTTCTCAAAAATTGTTTTCCACAGAAATGCTATAAAGACCTCTGTAATCCCATGTTGGTTTTATTCAGTTGCTGAAAATTGAAGGGAAATTTTATTTAAAGGAAACAAAAAAATTATTTTTTTTATATTTTTATCAAAATATCTTTTATCTTTTTTATCTTTTTTTTATCAAAATATCTTTTATCTTTTTTTATCTTTTTGATATTTTTTTCACAGCATTTGAATGTTTTTTTCTCCTTGCTTGCTAGGAAAGGAAAATAAAGTAATTTCTCACTTGTTAAACATTTTTAACCAAATATACAGCAGAGATCTGTGAGATATAAAACATGAAGTGTTCACTCTACTGAACAGCCATCCCTGTTTAGGGAAGACTTTTGATATGAGCTCACTCATTGCTTCATTAACTAAGTTCATCTTAGTTCATCAAGCACTTTAGCTGAAGCAAGCATCTGCTCGTACTTGTTTAGCTACGTGGTGAAATCAAGGGTCAGTTTTACAAGTCATGTAGGAATATGCACATTTCAATAGAGTAACAATATGGGTGCAGGCAGGTTACTGTAAAATTTGGTAAATAACATGTCATTTTTGGGATGGGAAACTGTGTAACGTTGTGACTGATCAAGTTTTACTGCTTGAGTTATAGGAACGTTTAGTTACTGTTTTTTTGGAAAGTAAATATCTTGGCACTTTTTAACTTTTTTTGCCTTCCAGTTCCAGCCAGCAAGATTGAATGGCTTCCCTCTGCATAGCCATTTTTTCTGGTCTTTTTTAACTGTATCTTTTGTGGAAATGAGAAACTGAGTTTTCCTGAGTGACACTTCATCCTTTATATTTAGGTTTCTATTTTGGAAAGACATGGAAACTATATTACTGAACGGGCTTTTGGAGTTCAGTGGTCTCTAGTAGTTTTACAGAACATGCCATTTGGCAGCAGATTGACTAGACTTTGTCTTATATTTCTGCAAATTGGCAGTATTTATAATTAATTATTGATACACTTGAGTATTGGTACTTAATATTAGTGAAAAGTCTACCAAAAATGTATTAAAAAATAAAAAAAACCCCACCAAATCAAAACACAATCTTCCAACCCCAAAGTCTCCCACGGGAGTCCAAGAGTATTACAGCATTAATTTCTTAATTTCTTAATAAAAAGTTAAGGCTTATTAATTTCTTGATTAAAAAATAAAGCTGTACAGTCTCTAAGTGATACTTTAATTTGTTCTTATTGTTATCACCAGTATGGACAAATCCTATTCTGCTGTGATAACTCTTGAGTCAATAACTACTTTCTTCTTTCCGAATTAAAAATTGGGGAGGTTTCAAAATCAAGATTCATTTTCTTTCAAGAATATTGAAATGTTTTGAGAAAAGAGATGGAGCTCTGTTTTCAGCATAGGCATACTGGTGGCCTGTCACCAGCATGGAAAGGTCTGAAGTACTATTTCAGGGGAGGCTGCAGTCGAAGCCTGCTCAGTCTGCTGCATAGGCTTGAAACATACATTATCTACAAAACTGTTAGATTTGAGCAAATTAAATGGTAAGATGTGGTGACATGGTCTAATGGGACATGTCCCTGTCCATGGCAGGGGGTTGGAATTAGATGGTCTTAAAGTCCTTCTCAGCCCTAACCATTCTGTGTGAGAGACATCAATGGTAAGCTGTGAAAGTATACTTTGGTCAATGTCAGTGAAGTAGCCCAGCTTCTGGAAATGCATTTATAAATTATGAACTCTGGTAAATGTCTTTCTGGGATTTTACTGACTAGCCCAGCATCTCTAATATTTTCTGGCTTAGCTTTATTTCAAATTCTGTGAGAAGAAATGGCAAATTGGCTTTTTGGCTGGGTTTTTTTTTTTGTTTATTTGTTTGGGGGTTTTGGGGGTTTTTGGTTTTTTTGGGGGGGGGTTTTGGGGTTTTTTTTTAATCATATGTTGTTGTGAACTGTAATATGACCTACTTGTGTCTACACTGGGGAAAGGTGGAATTTTAAAATTCAAAAGCTACAAAATTAGTTTGTTCTTATCTGAAGGTACAAGAAGCCAGAGGAGCGGAGTCCTTTGATAGCTGCAATGCAACATTTTCTACCAGTTCTGAAGGATAGTTTTATTCAGCTCTTGAATGATCCATCTGATCAGTCTGTCCTCATCCAGAAACAGATCTTTAAAATATTTTATGCCCTTGTCCAGGTAAAAAATAAACTTTGTATAAACTTCATCAGCAATTTAATGTAAAACATATACTTTTCTGTCAAATTGTAAAGTACAGAAGTGTTAACAATATTAGATTACACCTGAATCATTTCCCCTGATACTCAATGTTGGTATGAATCACAGGCTTTTGGTATGCTTAATTGTGTTGTACTTTTTGTATATTGATATTCCTGGTTGACATTAGATAGAATTTATGCATGCTATCCTCTGTGCATGCTAAGGTAGAGTGTTTGCTGGAAAACCAGAGGCCAGCCTATATAGAATTACCAGTGTAAATGCAGCAGTTTGAAATTAAACTGTGAATGTGGTATTAATTGTTTCAGAAATTAGTGTATCGTCTCTTTAAGTAGAATCGTAGCATTGCATAAGCAGAATGAATTGGAGAAAAGACTTCTAGCACCTTTGAGGATATTGAAGATAGACTAGGGTGTGTTAAGTTCTTCAGCCTCGTTTTTCAAGCAACTTGCTAATCTTTAATGGTAGCTTAGTGTGAACAAAGATTTGGAAGAGCTGAAATTCAAACTGTGAAAGTAACATTATTTTCAAATGGTTTTGTAATAAATTCTCCCACCCCCTTTTTTTTTTATTAAGTACACGTTACCTTTGGAGTTGATAAATCAGCAAAACCTGACTGAATGGATAGAAATCCTGAAGACTGTGGTCGATAGGGATGTACCAGCTGTAAGTGGCTTTTGGCTATTTATGAATTTAATCTTAAGTATTTATCATTCACTAGAACGGTTAAAAGTTTTAACTCTGCATTGTTTTTTCTCAGTAGATGCCAGGAAAATATTTTTTAAGCTAAACAGACTAGACAAATTTTGAAATTTTGTAGCTTGTATGGGAGCTCTGTTGTTTTTGTATTAGCACATTATAGCAAATTGCAATATATTACTTTGGATTCTTATTTCAAGAACTTGTTCATCGTTTATGTGGCATATATCAAGCAGTCTATTTTTAGATACGCTGTACTTTATACTTCTGTGAAGCTAGAAGTGCAAGTGTCAGGTTAAAAGCAAAATATGCTGTATAGTTATTCGAAATATGTATAATTTGAGCTTTTGTGAATAGTTGGTAAATTTTTTTTTCTTATATTTTCATTCCCTTTTTTACTTTGTCCTCCCCTGAAGGAAACCCTTCAAGTTGATGAAGATGATAGACCTGAGTTGCCTTGGTGGAAATGCAAGAAGTGGGCTTTGCATATCTTAGCTAGGCTTTTTGAGAGGTATTTTATTTTCCATTGCTATTTAAAACAAAGAAAAGAAAGAAACAAATATTCAAGTCAATAATATTGCTACACCCTTTAATTTGCATACTTGCTTCTAATTCTAGGTATGGAAGCCCTGGTAATGTTTCCAAGGAGTACAACGAATTTGCTGAAGTGTTCCTGAAGGCATTTGCTGTTGGTGTTCAGCAAGTAAGAAACACTGAATGTGGGGGGTATTAACATAAGTTTGGAGTTAGTAGTGATTTCTTATTTTCTTATTTTTTTAAAGGCTTCTTGCTTCACAACTGTGAGTTTATAAAGTACATTGGTATGGAAAGCACTGACATACGGGGTTTAAAAGCAAATAGAAACAATTACTAACTTGCCACATAGGATAATCCACTAGAAATAGCCTATGCAGCATTGACAGTCTGTAAATAGGTCTCATATAACAAGCTCTCAGATAAGCTTCACATAAATGCTACCATTTTTTCTTTTCTGAAAGAGAGAGGTATAGTATTTATGTGGTGTAGTGTACCTTCTTAATTTTGATAAGTTTTTTTTTTACTTGAAGTCAGTAAATGCTAAGCTTTTAGCTTTCTGCAAAAGCCTGATCAAGCAGATGTTCATTTACAGGTATGTCTGATGGTCAGTTTCCACTCATCTCCCTGTCTGGGAGTTGCCACTTCTACTGGGTCTGTTATACATGCTTCATCTTCTAGGCTATAGCATTTTCTAATGTGATGTATTAATGTTATGCCAAACCGGAGTAACTTCATGATTCAGATAGTCCTACATGTGGCAGCAACCTACAGGTTTTCTGGAAGGGACAGGATGGATTGGTGGGGCAGGAATTGTCATCTACCTCACTTACAGTGCATGTGTTTTTCAAGTCAATAATTTGAACTTTTTGAGCTAGCAAGAAAACGATCAGTATTGGGCAATTTTTGGATCTGAGTCTCAGCTCCTGCTGATTTCTTTTCTTTTGAAGCTAGTTTATTTATTAAAAAGTTCACGTAGTTTTTGTAAATTTTCTTCATATTGGCTGTTTATATGAAGGTGATAAGGTTGCTAGTGTAAATAGTTCATGAAAATCTCGGGGATAGGAGTGTTTTCTTCAAAGCCTTTATTTTAATCAAAAGAGCAGATCTTAGATCCGTTCCAGTTTTCTTAGTTTTTATCCCTAATGAAATCATACTGCATTACAGGACTTCAAAAGTTGGGAAGTTATGTCCTAAATACATAGTTTTTGAAGGACATCCAAAGTATTGTAAAGGAAATTTTAAATTTCTCACATTAAGTGTTAGGAAATATATCCCAACATTCTACTCACACGAGTGGAGTCAGCATCACCTTCTGAGGTGCTCATCTGTCAACTGTAGATGACATCAGACATAATTATTACATGTTCTTTAAGACCTTACTGATTGCTTTGCACTTCCAAGATAAATGAAGTTCTGACAAAAGCCTGTATGGGCAAAAGAAGTCTTTGAAAAGATACATTTAAACAGTTCAACAAAATACTTTGTGTCTTGTCTTTACATTTTCTTTGAATTGGTTTTGATCCTTACTGTTACTGCATCTGAGAAACACCAAGAATTTAAGTCTTTAAAGATAATTGCTAAAAAACAGTACCTTAAAATGCTTGCAGTTTCTTCCTGTACAATAATGTAACTTGTTTAGAAAGACAGATTATTTTTATTATTGCTGTCCTCTATATCTGTGCAGAAGATAGATCTTGGATGTACGCTGAAAGAAATTGAACCCTTCAGATAAAAGTTATGGAAGATTTTTTAACAGGATGTATTTCTATACAAAAAGTAAAAATCTATGAAATATTGAGGAATACAAATACTGATAACATGCTTCACTGAGCTCTTTATTTGCCAAAGGGTGTGCACCCTTTTCCTAAAGGAGTAATAGATAAATGTAGTACGGGATTAAAGGTTGTTCAAGTATAACCTTGAAACATAATGATGATAATATTCTCATAATCACTTTGATTATTCTTTGTATCTACTCTTTTTGTCATTTGCATATGACACACCCCTCAACAAAAATAAATCCAGTACATGCAGAATTAGTTCCAGCTAAGCTTTCTTAAGCTTAGCCAAAATAGACTGAACTGCTAGCTGGAATACCTTGATTTTTATCCCTTTTTGAAAGACCTGATGACCACAGTTAAGCTCTGGTTGAACGCTACTGTCTCGTCGCTCGTTTGGCACAGCTCTGGAATTTGCTTTATTTGCCCTGGACCCTCCATCCCACATTCTGCTTTCCCTCACTGCAATTCTTAAAACTTTTCTTAATCTTCCTAATCTCTTATTGCAACTGAATCATGAAACTGCTTAGGTATATGAAAAGAGAGGACCAAAAGATTTGTCCTGAGTAGTGTGGCTGCAAAGATATTTGTTAGGCCTCAGCTTTGTCCTCATTTCCGAAGACTATTCCCTATCCTTTCAAGGACTGTTGATGAATTCAGGTTTTTCTGTGTGCTGTCTTGTTACAGTGGAGAATATCACTCTCTCAAAAAAAACCCAACGTTCACATCATTCCTTTTAGAAAGATCTGTAAGTGCATCAACAAACAGGATTTCTTGTATAAGCTTTTCCACAGAGAAGACTGTATTGTAATATGGTCTATTTTGCTGAAGACCCAAGATTACTACTTTCACCTAGAATAAAGAACCCCTAATGTATGTGTTTTAAGTCAGAATAGTTTGGGTTGAAAGAGACCTTCAAAGGTCATCTGGTCCAACTCCCCTGCCATAAGCAGGAACATCTGCAGCTCGAGCAGGTTGATCACATCCAGCCTGGCCGTGGATGTCTCCAGGGGTGGTGTATCTACCACCTCTCTGAACAACTGTGCCAATATTTTACCACCTTTATTGTAAAAAAAAATTCTCACACCCAGCCTGAATCTCTCCTCTTTTAGTTTAAAACCATCACCCCTTGTCCCATCAACGAGGCCCTCAACAGGCCCTGCTAAAAGGTCTCTCCCAATCTTTCTTATAGGCCTCTTTTAAGAACTGAAAGGCTGCAATAAGGTCTTCTCAGAGTCTTCTCCAGGCTGAACAGCCATATCTCCCTCAGTCTGTCCTCGTAGGAGACGTGCTCCATCCCTCTGCTTATTTTTGTGGACCCCTCTGGATCCTCTCCAACAGGTGTATGTCTTTCCTGTGGTGAGGACTCCAGAGCTGGGATCTCACCAGAGCAGAGGGGCAGAATCACTTTCCTTGATCTTTTGGATGCAGCCAAAGATATAAGTGGCTTTCTGGGCTGCAAGTGCACATTGCCAGCTCATTTCCAAACTTTCATCCACCAGTATCCCCAAGTCCTTCTCAGCAGGGCTGCTTTCATCCTCTTCATCCCCCAGCCTGTACTGATACTGGGGGATTGTCCCAACCCAGGTGCAGGACTTACGCTTGGGCTTGTTGAACCACATGAGGTTCACATGAGCCCGCTTCTGAAGCTTGACCAGGTCCCTTTGGATGGCATCCCATCCATTGGGTGTGTCAACATGCATCTAGAGCATAAAACCATTTGTAAAGCCAAGAATTTCATGGTGCGTGACTGCATCTTCTTTAAACTCAAGTAGTGAGACATCACCTTTGAGAGAAAGTCTTCAGTACTTGTGTAATAAACTTTCCAAAATAATGGGTGTCCTTCCCAAAATGTTTTCTTGGTGATGATACAGATTGATGGATATATTTTCAGGTTTTGATTTTTTTAAACTTTTTTTTTTATGTGAAAAATGAAAGCCTGGAAATGGGATTTGTCATTTCCCTTCAGTTGGTGCTGCTGCTTTTAAAGGTGCAGTGTTGCCACTGACTTGGATTGGGCTACAAAGAAAACCCCCTTGCAATATCAGTACCAAATTTCCAGTGAGCTGGAACTTAATCACTCGTGCTTGTCTCATGACCATTTAATGTCCTTATTTTTGGAGAGCCATGGACTTCAATAAATGTAAATATCTCTGTATAGTTCTGACTGCTACCTCAGGAGAAGAATTGAGTCCAGAAAGCCAAGAGAAGCTTGGGAGTTCATCATTCTTCATCCACATATATTCCTCATTCAGTGTCAGTGCAGTAAGGCTTCAAATAGGCAAGAATCAGTACTGTGTGTGAGTGTATTTTATCAATCCAGTGTTTGGGCATGAATTTCAGTCCCCCAAGAGCAGCAAGATGAAAGAGTAAATCTCTGAGGGAAAGATCTCCTGGGCACATATATTTTGTCTTAGAATCATAGAATAGTTAGGGCTGTAAAGGACCTTAAGTTCATCTAGTTCCAAACCCCCTGCCATAAGCAGGGACACCATACACTAAACCATATCACTGATGGCTCTGTCCAACCTGGACTTGAACACCACCAGGGATGGAGCATTTACAACCTCCCTGGGCAACCCATTCCAGTG